>CM077080.1:127597043-127877397 GCA_039513925.1 Platanthera zijinensis
TAAACTTAAAACAATGAATAGCTAGTGCAACAAGAATAAATAGGACAGCACGATAGAGTAGAATGCATGATATTGATGAACATGATAATGAGACATTAAATACCATTCATTGTTTTGTATATGGACAATTAAGAGAATACTCAAGACACACAATGCAATCCCACACATGTTTTCTATATTCAATTTCATTGCACATAATAAGATAATATTCAAGACAAGACCTAACCAAAACAATGTTTTCAGAAACTTGACAATTATTGCAAACATTGTATTTAATCTTTAATTGATATAATTTATTCATCCTTGACAATAGCAATTAATAATAAGTAGTTTTATATTTTTATTATTTTTTTATTTCTAATATAAATACCAAACAATAAACTCATAAAGAGATATATAAAAAATATTTTTGTACTTTTAAATCATTTTATAATTATATATATACATTTAAAAAATACTTGTGTTTTTCTAAAAACGTGAACGCTCAAAGAGATAAATGATGCAAACACAAGATAACATGATCAAATAGTATGCATGTGTATAATGAACATAATAAGTGAAACAATGTTCATGCAATATATATATATGAATCATGAGTATGCCCTAGAATCTAATACCCAAGCTATATGTCTACACCCTAGCTCAGTACTAAGTTACATATGGGATTGAGGAGCTACAAACATGCCATAGGTTGGGGTGTTTATCCCATATATAAACAAAAGAACCCAATAAACCTAAAATTCTTTCCCCACGAGTGCCACTCACAGACCTACTGAAACCCTCCCGGTTAAGGACAAGACATGGTTTATAGGTTAGCTTCTCCAATGCACACAACACTACACCCTTGTATTGTGAGACACATCACAGTGAGTGAATGATCATGGACATGATTATGTAGTTGTTACAAAGGATACAAATATAGAAAAAAAAGTTTCTATGTATAGTGAGCAACATGTTCTATATAGGGTCTATACTCTTGCATGTATTTGTAGAGGTTTCAAAATAGCCTATTCAGTCTAAATGCAAAGTTGACTAGTAGAAATTAAATTTTTATTTTAACCTTCTACAAATAGAACATTTGAAATAAAAAATAGTGTGTTACCCATGTTGTCAATATTTAGAATATGTCCTCTACGGTTTTCTCAAAATATCATCATGTCTTCTATCTTCTTCTCTAGGCTAAGGAACTTGTCTTCAAGTGCCATACATTTTCCTTGTCCTTATCCTGCCAATACACTTAACAGGAGGATGAGGGTAAGGATCTATTTTCCCAAGTTGTTCCACCCATGGTGTAGGTAGTCGACTTCATCATCCAGACTTGAGTTATTTAATTTATTCCTCTCTTCAAGCAAGAGCCAAGGGTGTGAACAAACTTATTACATTTGTCACACTTCACATAGGCGATGGATATTGCCTTTGTTGGAGCCGATGGTTCACATATCCTCAGTTTGATAATATCAATTCCCATACATTTTTTGATCACATCTTGTGTTTGGTAGAGTGTGCAGGTTTATAGGTTCAAGCGATGCAGGAAGCTCTCCTATGCCACCTATTGCCGAGCGGTAGCAGTTACTGTCGGGCGATAGCCTGAATTAAATGGACATGGCACTCGGGAATCTACCGCGCCGCGCTAGTCCTACTGCCTGCGCTAGCTTGAGGAATTATATCGTCCAGGCTCTCGGCAACCTACTATGTTAGTGTTTACTTTATTCCGCACCACGTTAGCCCTCTCAACAATCTTCGAGACTGATTGATTCGTCGAGACAACTGGACTACCGGTGGACACTACCTTGATACCGCGCCATGTTAGCCCACTCAACGATCATCGAGACTAATTGATTCATCGAGACAACTGGACTACCACCGGTCGCTACCTTGATACCACGTCATGGTAACACACTCAACGATCATCGAGATGGAAGCGTCAAGATGACTGGACTATCGCTAGGTGCTACCTACCTACCGCACCGCGCTAGTATTGGAAAAAGGAATATATTCATTTTGAATATTTTTCCAAATTTGGAGGACAACTGTCAACATCAAGTACGTAAACCTACCGTCGGGCACTTGCCTTACTACTGGAGGTAGCCTATTTTTACAAAGATGTATAAAAAAGTGCCTCATTTTCTGTGTTCCTTATTAAGATGAAAAGAGACTCAGATTTGCGACTCCTAGGGTTCCGCCGCCTCTCCGTGGTCCGTTCCGCAACCTCCATCGAAGCAGAAGAAGACCGCCTCCCTCCCATTTGCGTACGAAGAACTCCAGCAAACCAAGAACTACAAAGTCTACGAAGAGTTGATTGGGTGCAAGCCCACGAAGATTTCTAGCAATGATCACTGATCGCTCAATGGAGGAGTCTTATTGAGGGAGATTTGAACTTTAATCTTTTTATATTCTTATGTACTATGCTCTTCTTTATATTCTTGTGGTGAGGAAAAGTGATCGGTGAAGGTTGTCGAGATCCGGGAAGGATTCCATGAGAAATTGTCTCGGGGAAGGGACGTCTATATCGTGGGATCTAGCGGGGCTCTAAGATGCCTTTTTGCGTGAGGGTGAAGAGCCGGCTTGAAGACCTTTCTTGGAGGGAATGGGAGAGAGCCAAGTGGTCTATGGAGCGGGTCGGTATAGAAAACCAAAAGTTATTTTCATTTAACGCCATCGATCTCCGATATCACGGAGATCAAGATTTGTAATCTTTAAAAACAGTTACTGATTTAGTTTGAAATGAAATTCAATTTCTTGTTCTTTACTTGCATAAAACATAGTGATTGATAGTCTATGAGTTTCTGAAGGGTGAAAAGATATCAAAGGGAGAATCTGCCTAGAAAAACAAGTTCTATAACATACTGCCGCGCGTTAGCTACTTAACACCCTACGGTAGCTTCCTAAGCTAGATTTTCTGGTTAGAAATAATTCGAATTTCTAATAATCATCATTAAACCTTATTCAACCCCTTTATGGTTGGACACTAGATCCAACTAGTGGTATCAGAGCGAGGTTATTTCAAAAAGGCTTAAAAACATGAAGTAAGATGGCCAACGCGGTTCATGCATTTCCTAAGGGACAGGGTGTGAGTAGACCCCCACTATTCATGGGGAGTGACTACAATCACTGGAGAATGCGAATGAAATTTTTTCTGATGGCCCAAAGCATGGACATGTGGGCCATGATCGAGACGAAATACACTGCACCCAACACTACTATAGGTGATACCGTCTTAGTCAAATCACATAATAAATGGGATGATGCTAACAAGCTTAGATGTATGAACAATGCCAAAACAATAAACTCTTTATTTTGCACATTGGATAAAACTGAATTTAATAGAATTTGTAACTGTGAAACTGCATATGATATAACGTCTACTTGAGCTTACTCACGAAGGTACCTCGCAGGTGAAGGAGTCAAAGCTATTCCGACTCAAATCTGAATATAAACAATTCTGGGTGGAGATCGATAAGGAAGTAGACAACATATATACATGCTTCACCAAGATTATCAACGCATTAAGATCCCTCGGGAAGAGCTATTCAAATGGAGATTTGGTGAGGAAGATCCTGTGATCTTTTCCTCCTCGCTTCAACCCGAAGTTGACTGCGATTGCTAAATCACATGATATCAGCACCCTGGAGATAGAGAGCCTCATTAGAAACTTAAGGATATATGAACTTGAATTAAAGATTAAAGTTGAGGAATATCCCAGGGAGATAAAGAAGAATGGGCTGGCAATGAAGGCCGTAAGGGAGAGAAAGTTGCTGAAGAATATAAAGAAGATTATGAAGAAAACATCTATGTGCGAGAGTTCAAAAGGTTCATGAAGAATCCCAAGAGCCAGGGAAAATTTAAGAAATTTCTAAAGAAAGGTGCTGAAGAAGGACGGAGGTGGAACAAACCATCAAAGGAGACAGAGAGCGATGCTGAAAAGACCCTAACTTAGTGCTATCACTGTCACAAGCCTGGGCGCATAAATAAGGAATGCCCAAGAATTTAAGAGGAAAAGGAGAAGCAAACCCGACACAAACGAAAGAAGAAGGTGCTAAAGGTGCTGACTTAGGACAGGGATGGATTTGATGAATCAAACACCTCAGACTCGAGTAGTGAAGATGGGGCAAATCGGTACCTCATGGGAAGAATTCAAGATGAATCTGAAGATGAGTTTAGTGTTCCGACACTGAGGTAACTCCACCTTCCTATAGTGAACTTCTTGAGATTTATGAACACCTTTGTGATAAGTTAGATAGTGCTATACTTGAGAAGAAGTCCATTAAAAATGAAAACAAGAGAATTAAAAAGGACTTGGAAAATTTAAAAGGTGAATTAATAAAATAAGACAATAAGAAGATCGAGTGCCTAGAGTGTCCTCACTCGATGTCAGCGATCGAAGAGCTAAAAGCAAGTCTCTCCAAGGCATTGTTGAAAATGAATAATCTCGCGAATGAAAAGAATGTCTTGGAGAAAAGACTTCAAATGTCTCTTGGCAAAATAGATGAAGGAAAACAATAGTTCGCCAATCGGTGTGTAATGTTAGTCACTGAAAACACCTCCTTAAAGGCAAGGATCCATGATCATTACTATGCTATCTAGAAATTTGGAATAGGACACAAATCTATGAACATGTTGTTGGGTGCACAATGTCATGGATCTGGAAAATTTCGACTAGGATATGTAAGTCCAATGCTACCATCGTGTGGCATTTATAGTCAAGCTAAGAATAAAATGAATTATAAGGATTCTCATAATAAGTTCAATAATTATGGAAGGTTATCCCCATCCTCAAACACGAGCTGTAAGAATGCGATAAAGGTAGAATCAACTGCTTATACTTTGTGTGCAAACTATCAAAGGTTTGGTCACACTTCTGGGTCGTGTCTGAGGAAAGGTAACAAGAAAACTATGCTAGTCTAGCTACCAAAGTCTTCTACCTATTGTATGGGTGGAACAACTTGGGTAACCAGATCTTTACCCTCATCTTCTTTTTAGGTGTGTTGGCAGGCAAAGGACAAGGAGAACATGTGGTACTTGGACTCTGGGTATTCCAAGTACATGACTGGAGATAAAGCCAAGTTCCTTAGCCTGGAGAAGAAAGAAGGGAGGCATGGTGACATTTGTGGACAATAGCAAAGGACATATTCTTGGAATCGGCACCATAGGTAACAAAACATTTTCTATTTCAAATGTACTATTTGTAGATGGACTTGAGCATAATTTAATTTCAATTAGTCAACTATGTGATAAAAGCCTAAATATTATATTTGAATCCTCTACAAACACGTGTAAGATCATAGATGCCAAAAATAATAATGTTTTACTTACTGCTCATAGAACTCATAATTTCTACACTGTTAGCTTTGAAGATATATCTTCTTCTGATTTGAAATGCTTAGTAACCAAAAATTAGGAATTATATCTTTTGCATAGAAGACTAGGACACTTAGGAAGTAAACTAATTGTCAAACTATCGAAGAATAAACTTGTTCGTGGACTTCCAAAATTAAGCGGTAGTGTAAACTCTTTATGCGCTCTGTGTCAAAAAGGGAAATTGGTTAAAACCTCATTCAAAAGAAAAAATGACATTTCCACGTCTAGACCACTTGAACTCATTCATATGGATCTGTTTGGTCCTCTTAGTACGTGTAGTCTAGGTGGAAAACAATACACTTTTGTTCTTATTGATGACTACTCTCGCTATTGTTGGACGATCTTCCTTACGAATAAATCTGATACGTTCCTTGAGTTCACTAATCTATTCACTAGACTTCAAAATGATAAGGAACTGAATATAAAATTCATTAGGTCAGATCATGGGGGAGAATTTGAGAATGAAAATTTAACGAACTATTGTAATAATTTAGGTATTATGCACGAATATTCAGCCCCACGCACTCCTCAATAGAATGAGATAGTAAAGAGAAAGAACCACATGCTTTAAGAGTTAGCATGCATAATGCTCGTCGAGTTCGGCTTGCCTCGATATTTTTTGGGCTGAAGTGGTTAACACAGCGTGTTATATGATGAACCGATTCATGCTTCACCCCATTCTTAAGCTAACTCCAAATGAACTCTTATTAATTAAGAAGCCAACAGTTTCCTATTTTTGAGTCTTTGGTTGCTCGTGCTTTATTCTCAACACTAAGGATCACTAAGGAAAATTTGACGAAAAATCTGATCTAGGCATCCTTTTAGGATACTCGAGTTTGAGTTGTGCCTATAGGGTCTACAATAAGAGAACCTTAGTTGTTGAAAAATCAGCTCACGTGCACATTGATGAAAATACTCCAACCAAAGAACTTATGCCAAATGAAGAGGAAATTCATGATGATGCACAATTCGAAGATAAGGGTGAGGAGAAAGAAGTGTCAGTTGATGTTCCAACTCATGTAAACAAGTATAGAGCTCCTAGTACTCTAAATTTCTTAAAGAAACATCCACAAGAACTCGTAATAAGAGAGACCACACATGGAGCTAGAACTCGGTCGGCGTTACATGAATCTTTTTCAAACTTGTGTTTTCTATCTAAAATTGAACCCATGAACATCTCAGAAGCCTTAAAGGATGAATCGTTGTTCTTGGCTATGACTGAAGAGTTAAATCAATTCGAGAGAAGTAAAGTCTGGGTGTTAGTGGAGCGTCTAGATAGCAATCTAGTTATAGGTTTGAAATTGGTTTACAAAAATAAACTTGATGGTGAATCTAGGATAACTAGAAATAAAGCTAGGTTGGTGGCTCAAGGTTACTCGCAGATAGAAGGCGTGGATTTTAAAGAATCATTTGCACCGGTTACACGTCTTAAATCCATTCAAATTTTCTTAGTGTTTGCAAGTTATAAACAAATTAAATTATATTAAATGGATGTTAAGAGTGCATTTTTGAACGGATATATTATGGAAGAGGTGTATGTCAGGCAACCACCCGTATTTAAGAATGTCGACTACCCAAATCACATATATAAGTTGGTGAAAGCCTTGTATGAACTGAAGAAAACACCCCATACTTGGTATGATAGGCTCACGACTTTTCTCCTAGGACATGACTTTAGGATGGGTAGGGCGGACACCACTCTATTTGTGAAGCACAAAAATCTTGTTTTAATTCTCTTACAAATTTACATGGATGATATTATTTTTGTGGCCACAAATGATAAATTATGCAAAGAAATTGTCACTTTAATGTAATTTGAATTTGAAATGAGTATAGTTGGAGTGTTATCTTATTTCTTAGGATTTCAGATTTCTCAACGTAATGATGGAATTTTTGTAAGTCAATCGAAATACATAAAAGATTTGCTTGTCCAATTTCATTTTGAGAATCTGAAACAAGACTTTAATGAGTGCCTCTCTAAAATTAGGAAAGGATGAAAGTGGTATTTCGGTGGATAAAACTGTCTTTAAAGGAATGATCAGATCAGTACTCTATTTAAGTGCATCAAGGCTCGATATTACATTCGCGTTGTGTCTATGTGCTAGGTATCAAGCCGATCCTAAGGAATTACACTTCAAAGTAGTTAAACATATCTTTAGGTATCTTATAGGAAACAAAAATCTTGGTATTTGGTACCCCCAAACCTTTGATTTCACACTCCACGGGTACTACGACTCTGATTATGCTTGATCTTCACTTGATCGTAAGAGCAGGAGTTGTACATGTAATTTCCTTGGTCTGACACTAGTCTCATGGTCAAGTAGGAAAAACTCGGTTGCCCTCTCTAATGCTGAAACCAAGTATATTGCCTTAGGGAGTTATTGCGCACAAGCACTTTGGATGTCTCAAACGTTAGAAGAATTTTGATTAATTTGTAGGAACGTTACTCTTTGGTGTGAGAAAAAGAGTGCCATAGAATTGACAAATAATCTAGTGCATAACTCTCATTCCAAACATATTGGCGTTCATCATCATTTCATTTGGGATCACATTAAGAAAGAGAACGTGAGAGTAAGCTTCATTGGCAACGGCGACCAACTAGCTGATATATTCACAAAACCCCTCCTAGATGTGCGTTTCTCGCTACTTCGACTCGAGCTGGGTGTTTTGGATCTTTCTTCCTAGTCATGGTGCATTTGTCTATTTTTTTCTTTTGTTTTTTCTGCTATTATTTCCGTTTTTTTGAATAAAATATGACCAAAAAAAATTTTGAAAAATCCCCCAAAACTCCAAAAACATTTCTTTGACTATTTACTTTCTACTTCTTCATTTTCACTTGGTTTGTTGTTTATTTCATTTATTTTTGTCGAATCTTTTAAAAAAAAATCAAAAAAGAAAATATATAAAACCCAAAAATAACAAAAAAACTGTGGAGTGATCACTCTTAGGACACACAGGGCCAGAACTTAGAGCATAACATGTTTGTATAATGTTTTGAGTTAGGCATGTTAATTCCTGTGTACATTATCTACCTATGTCATGATGTATCGAATCTATCAGTGCTTAGTGCCTGAGTGTGACAAGATATATTAGTGTTCGTTGAATATGCCTCTAGGTATGTGTGAGGATTTAGGTAGCAAAATAAATTTATACTGTTCACACATCCCTAGACAAAACACTCTTTTAGAAATTATATGCTTCTCTGCTATAACTCGTGATATTGTGTCTATCACGTTAAAGATAACTTGAATAATCAATGTCACGATACATATGTATTTTTATAAAAGGGTAAAACTTGGGCCAAATCTCTAGTGGTCAAGTCTTGTGCATATAAGTTAAAGTGTATCTATCTATGTGGGTAGATTTCGATTGATTTGGGGTCCTTGAAATCCAAACTATAAAATTTATAGCCCAACACGTGTAAATATATATAAAAAATGAATGCTACCAAGCCTTGTGTCAAGGATACCCCCAAGCACTACTCATTCCTCCTGATAAGTCTTTATGAGCATTGTGAGGATGAGCACCTTGGTCCAAACAATCATTTCGATCTTGTGCACTGACTAGAACCTTAAGCTTAGTGCCCCTAGTTTTAGCCTTGGTATAAAGTAGATAACAACGTGACATGATTTTTCAATTTATTCCTCTCGCGATAGCGTATTTAATTACTGAGATAAACATGTAATGAATGTTAATTCTACTTGATATTTGTCTTCTGATGCTCCACGTACATATTTTATTGCTCTATCTGATGCTTCTATGCATGAGATTTGGACTGACACAACACTATATGTCTATAGCACGTAAGTTCTAGTACATGATTTCTATTCATGACTTGTACAATGTTTCTCTGTATTAATTCTATAACTCTTTTAGCCTTGTACTCTACATCGTTACGTGCTTAGTTTAACTATTCTGTCCACTCCTTTATAACTCTGAGACTTCTTCAAACAAATTTCTGTGTGTACTGTATTCATCAGTTTGACCTCTATGCTTAATATTCTCTGATTTCATGTTTGGTCACCCATATTATTTTTGCCTCTCATTTCACTTTCTATAACATGCACTGTTTGCTTTCTTTCTCATGCTCATTATATACTGCATTCTATTTCTCCCGTGCATGCATATGTTAAATTTTGGTCTAGCCTATCCCCTTTCGCTAATATCAAAGGGGGAGAATAAATGGTTCATGAGTTATGGGTAAGGGTAGATCACATGTAGGGGGAGCTCGTTTCGTTGTGTGCATATAGATAGGGGGAGCGTATAAAACACATAGATAGGGGGAACGTGTAGAACACATATATAGGGGTAGCGCGTGTGTAGGGGAAGCTATATAGAACCTAAAACCCGAGCTTTAAAGATTATCCTGTATATATACATTGTATCATGCACTTATTGTTATATCTCATGAATGGGATTTGATAATATCAAAAGAGGGAGTTTGTTGGAGATGAAGGTTCACATATTCTCAGTTTAATAATATTAATTCTCATGCATTATTTAATCACATCTTGTGTTTGGTAAAGTGTGCAGGTTTATAGGTTTAAGCGATGTCGGAAGCTATCCTATGGCACCTACTGCCGAACGGTAGCAGTTACTGTCGGGCGGTAGCCTAAATTAAATGGACATGGTGCTCGGGAATCTACCACGCCACTCTAGTACTATCGCCCATGCTAGCTCAAGGAATTATTTCGTCCAGGCTCTCTGGAACCTACCGCGTTGGCGCTAACTTTGTAAAGCGCCACGTTAACCCTCTCAATGATAGTCGAGAATGATTGATTCGTCAAGACAACTGGACTACCACCAGGCGCTACCTTGATACTACACCACGTTAGCTCACGCAATGATCTTCGAGACTGATTGATTCGTCAAGACAACTTGACAACCGTTGGTCACTACCTGGATTCCGTGCCGCGGTAACACACTCAACAATTGTGGAGATGGAAGCGTCGAGATGACTGGACTACCACTAGGCACTACCTACCTACCGCACAGGGCTAGCATTGGAAAAAGGAAAATATTCGTTTTGAAAATTTTTCCAAATTTGGAGGACAGTTGTCAACATCAAGTACATGAACCTACCATCGGGCACTATCCATATCGCCGGCGGTAGCCTATTTTTACAAAGATGTATAAAAAGGCGCCTCGTTTTCTGTGTTCCTTACTAAGATGAAAAGAGACTCAGATCTGCGACTCCCGGGGTTCAGCCTCCTCTCTGTGGTCCGTTCTTCCATCTCCGTCGAAGGAAAATATGACCGTCTCCCTCCTGTTTGCACACGAAGAACTCCGGCGAGCCAAGATCTACAAAGCCTATGAAGAGTTGATCGAGTGCAAGCCCACAAAGATTTCTAGAACCGATCACAGATCGCTCAATGTAGGAGTCGTATTGAGGGAGATTTGAACTTTAATCTTTTTATATTCTTGTGTACTTTGCTCTTCTCTATATTCTTGTGGTGAGGAAAATCGATCGGTGAAGGTCGTCGTGATCCGGGAAGGATTCCATGAGAAATTGTCCTGATAAAGGGACTTCTAGATCGGTGGATCTAGCGGAGCTCTAAGACACCTCCTTGCGTGAGGGTGAAGAACCAGATCGAAGAACTTTCTTGGTGGCAAAGGGAGAGGGCCAACCGGTCCGTGGAGCGGGTCGGTATAAAAAACCAAAAGTTGTTTTCATTCACCACCTTTGATCTCCGGCGCAAAAGAGATCAAGTTTTGTAATCTTTAAAAATAGTTACTCATTTTGTTTGCAATTAAATTCAATTTCTGGTTCTTTACTTGCATATAACATAGTGATTGATAGCCTGTGAGTTTCTGAACGGTGCAAAGATCTCCAAGGGGGAATCTATCCAGAAAAATGATTTTCGTAACATACCGCCGCGCGTTAGCTACCTAACACCCTATGGGCTTCCTGAACCAGTTATTCTTGTTAGAAATAATTTGAATTTCTAATAATCATCATTAAACCTTATTCACCCATTCTAAGGTTGGCCTCTGGATTCAATAGCTTTTTGCATGGTACAAGGGCTCCTGCTAGGTGGAGGATGTGGGTTTTTAGATTTAATATGATTAGCATTATGTTTCATAAACCGTTTGACAGGATTTGCTGGAAATGAGCTATTGTTGGATTTAGAGATACTACCAGACGGTAGCTCACCATGTTTGTATCCCAGCCTGAATTTTCCAGATCCCTAACACTGATAACCTAATAGCATATCCAGATATTTTTGGCCTATTCCAAAATTTTTGATGGCAAGGTTCAAGTCATGGATCTTTGCCTTTAACACGGTGTTTTCTATGACCAGCATCACACTCCTGTTTGCGAATTGCTTCTTTCCATTCTCACTGTGGCTATGAGAAGTTTGAAGGTTCCTTTCCAAGTCCTTCCTCTATTTAGTGAGAGTGTCAATTTTAGAGGAAGTCTCAGAGAGGTTCTCTTCTAATTCTTTTATTATGCACAGGGAGTGTGAGCACTCTTGGCACTCAACCTTCTCTTTTCCACATATCACTAATTCATTATTCACACATTTCAACTTCTTTCTCAGTTGTTTATTTTCAGGTTTCAAGAACTATTCTTATTACCCACATCATCTAATTTATTGCAGAGAGTTTCATATAATTCAAGGAGTTCTATATAGGTGGGAGGAGTTACCTCAGTGTCACTATGGATACTGGATTCACCATCTGAGTCATTGTGATGTTCCTCCATTAGATATAGATTCACCTCGTCTTCACTGCTTTAGTCAAATATTCTCGGCTTGTCAGAAATAACATCATCCAATGTCGAGGCTTTGAGCACTTTCCTCTTTCCTTTGTCTTTGCCTTACCTCCATTTTTCTTCCTTTTTGAGCTTTGGCAATCTCTCTTCATGTGTCCAAATTTGTGATAGTGGAAGCACTCAGGAATAGGCTTGTCTTTGTCACTTTCTGAACCCCTTTGCCGATCTAATCCATCTCCTCTTCTCTACTACACCTTTCTTTAGAAAAATTTTGTACTTCTCTTGCCTCTTGAGATTCTTCAGGAATCTTCTAAATTCCCGAACATATAAGCTTTCTTCACCTTCATAATCAGACTCTTCTGTTTCAGTGCTAGAGCTTTCATCTTTGGCTCCTTTGAGTATTCCTCACTTTGTATCTTCAACTGTAGTTTATGGGTCTTCAGATTCTCAATGAGGCTTTCAATTTCCATGGTATTGATATTATGTGATTAAGTGATGGCGGTCACTTTTGGATTGAATGGTGAGGAATAAATCACAAGATTTTCCGCACCAAGTCTCCATTTGAGAATGTCTTCCTGTGAGATCTAGAGGTATTGACGATCTTTGTGATGCGGGTGTACATGCTATCCACCTCCTTGTCAATCTCCATACAGAATTGTTCATATTCAGACACTAGTCAACAGAGCTTTGAATCCTTTACCGAGATGTACCTTCATGCGTTATCTCTAATAATAGCCATATATCAAATGTAGTTTCATAATTGCAAATACGATTAAATTCAGTTCTGTCTAACGCACAAAAAAGAGAGTTCATAGCTTTCGCATTGTTAGTATATCTAAGCTTGTCAGCATCATCCCATTTATCTTGCGGTTTGATCAATATTGTATCACTTACAGTGGTAGTGGGTGTAGTGTCGTTTCGATCGTGGCCCAAACGTCCATGTTTTGCGTCATTAAGAAAATTTTCATATGCGTTCTCCAGTGGCTATAGTCACTCCCCATAAACAGTGGAGGCTTACTCACACCTTGTCCCTCAGGGAAAGCGTGATCCGCGTTGGCCATCTTACTTCAAAAATTTAAGCCTTTTTGAAGTAACCTAGCTCTGATACCACTTGCTGGATCATATGGCCAACCTTAGAGGGGGGGGGGTGAATAAGGTTGGACGCATTAATTAGAAATTCAAAATATTTTGTCCAGGAAAAACTAGTTCTGGAAGCTACCACGGGGCGCTAGCTTGCTAGCGCGCAACGGTAGGTCACAGACCCCTTTTTCCTTGGCAAATTTCCCTTTGGAGAAATACACCTTCTTCAGAGATCCACAAGAGAGCAACGAGAATGAGATATGTAGAAATAAAAACATAAAAAACTTTATTAACTCTTTTAGTTTTCTATACCGACCCACTGCCCGGACCGGTTGGCTCTCTCCCTTTCCCTCCAAGAAAGCTCTTCGAGCCGGATCTTCACCTTCTTATAAGGAAGTGCCTTAGAGCCCTGCTAGATCCCCCGATCTAGATGTCCCTTCCCCGGGACAATTTCACACAGAATCCTCCCCAGATTCCAATGAATTTTGCCGGTCGATTTTCCTCACCACATGAACGCAGAAAAAAGAGAAAAGTATAAAAAGTATTTATGATTAAAGAAGAATTTAGATTTAATCTCCCTCAAGAGGTTTCCTCCATTGAGCAATGCATGACCGCTGCTAACAATCTTTGCTTGGTTACAACAGATCAACTCCACATAGTCGTTATAGCCCTTAGCTTGCCAGAGGTGTTCGTACATGAACTGGAGGGAGGCAGTTTTCTTTTCCTTCGACGGAGATTGTGTTTCGGCTCTATAAAGGAGGCACACAAACCCTAGGCTTGAGAATGGGCATCTCCTTGTATCTGGAAAAAAATGAAGCCTTTTATACGTTTTTCAAAAATATGCTACCGCTGGCGGTAGAGCTAGTGCCTTGTTGTAGGTCGACATGCTTGATGCTGACAGCTGTCCTGCAAATTTGGAAAAATATCCAAAAAGAATATTTTCCTCTTTTTCGTGCTAGCGCGATACTGTAAAAAGTTACCGCCTGGTGATACTCCTATCGTCTTGATGCTCTCGATGCTCTTTGAGTGGGCTAGCGCAGCACAGTAAGAAGTTAACGCCACACGGTAGCATCTCGAGCGCCTGGCTGAAATAGATCCTAAGGCTAGCATGGGCGGTAAAGCCTGCGCGGGGTGGTAGCAACCCGAGTGCCATGTAGATTTAATTCAGGCTATAGCCTGACGGTAACTGCTACCGCTCAGCGGTAGGTGCTAGAGGAGAGTTTTCTCGATTCCTTGGAACCTGTAAACCTGCACACTCTACCATACACAAGATATGATCAAATACAACATGAGAATTGATATTATCAAACATAGGATATGTGAACCGTCAGCTCCAACAAATGAAACCTCTATGAGGACTCCATTGAGTTCAATGTCTCTAGACAAGGATGAAAAAGGAAAACCTTTTGATGAAACCAAGTATAAAAGCATAATTGGAACTTTGCTCTACCTTATGGCTAGTAGACCAGATATAATGTTTTCAACATGTGTGTGTGCTAGGTTTTTGGTGAACTCTAAGGAATCTCATTATGCCGATGCAAAGAAAATTTTGAGATACCTTAAGGGCACACCGAATCTTGACTTATGGTACCCAAGAAGTATTGACTGCGAGGTGATTGGTTTTCAGATGCTGACTTTGCAGGAAGAAGGGATGATCGGAAAAGCACTTCCAGAACATCTCAATTATTTGGAAGGAGGCTTATCTCATAGAGTAGCAAGAAGCAAAATTGTGTGGCATTTTAACTATTGTGTCGGAGTATATCTCTGCATGTAGTTATTGCATACAACTTCTATGGATAAGGAATCAACTTGAAGACTATAACATGAAGTTGAAGGAGATTCCAATGTTCTGCGACCCATCGAGTGCTATAGAAATTGCTAACAATCCAATCTCTCTATGCCGAACAAAGTATATCGAGATACACAATCACCTTATTCGGGAGCATATGGAGAACAAGTACATAAATCTTTGCTAAGTTTCAACGGACAAGTAGGTCGTAGAAATTTTCACGAACCCGCTAGACAAAGCCAAGTTCACCTTCTTCAAAATGGAACTTGGAATGCAAAATAAGGAATCAAGATGCGTTGAAGAAATCTGAAGAAACATGTCCAAGTGAAGAAATTCTCTTCAAGTTCACGCCTGTACTTATGAAATAAATCGAAAGAACTTAAGTGTTTTCGATGAATCAACCAGACTTCTCGATGAATTGACGAGACATCACGAGTCATCTTGAAAAACATCATGAGCACTCACATGAGCTTTCGATGAATATACTTATCCAGACTTTTCTTATTATTGGATCTGAAGAATATTTATCAAGTATTAAAGGTACGTGTCTCTTAATTTTCCGTAAAATAAAATATATATATTAATGTTTTAAAGGTATTACGAGACTTCGCGCATAATTCATGAATACCTCCATCAAACTATGCTCTGACTCTTTGTCTTTTAGCTGCTTATTCTTCATCTCCCGTGTAATCTTCTCTAGTTCTCGTAATGGCTCGAAGAAGAGCGGGAAATATTCAAGTTGGAGGAGAGCTCGTTAGGTCAGGGTTTTCCAACACTTAAGACGAATTTCACAACATCATTCTAATCCTGGAAATCGCCAGATTGTCATTTGTTTTCGAGAAGAAATGTCGGGTACTGTACAGAGAGGTTCTTGAATTTTACAAGAATGCAGAGTTAAAACATGAAGGATCATTGATCAAGAGCAGTGTTTAGAATTTTGAGGTTTAAATGAAGCTAAAATTTCAAAATCAGGATGTCGGAGGTAGACGAAGACGATGAGCTAACTGATGAAGACTATAATGAAGCCTTATCTTTCTGTGATTTCGAGAAGAAAACTACCACAATTTGAAGGAACGAGATGAATGATGAAGGAAAGTCTTTAACTAACATTCTCAGGAAGGTGTTTCTGTGCAAGATCGATTTGCATGATTACGTATCAAGAGACATGTTCAGGTTGCTAACAATAATTATCTGCAGAAAAGTATAAACTGGGGAATAGTCCTACTTGATAGAATAAAGGCATGTTTCATGGCACCAAACTTTGGAAGAATCATCAATCTCTACCTCAATCCACTGGACAAAAATCAATTTAATACGTCCACTGGAATGTAAATTCATCATCTCAAGAAAATAGAATCCTTTATTTTTGCTAGATGGGAAAGGAGGATTCCCAAGCAAGGTGTATAGAGAGAAGTAGGTGAATGTTATGGTATACAAGATTGACCTAACCCTGTATCCGTAGAGACGGATGTGCCTTCTCCCCCCCATGAAGCAGCTAAGAATATTGGTACAACTGCTGAAGGGGAGAACATAGAAATTTTAGCTAAAGAAAAGACTGGAACTCATGCTGTGCAATCTAAAGTTCAATTTTAAGTTCCTAGTGGTCAGGCTACTAAAGAGCAAGCTGTTCAAGTAGAAGTCAGAGCTGAGGTTGTATCCACATCTGGTGGAGTCTCGGGTTTAGAGGAAGTCCTTACTGAGAATTAACTTCCAACAGAGATTGTGGGAGGCCATTAGTAGAAGGCTTTCTTCAAGAGAAACTCAGTGCTGTAAGAGCATCTGATGAGTGGGAGGCTGCCGTAGAGCCTTCTGCCCAAGAAACTCTAATTCATTGCCTTCTGCTCAAGAACCTTATGTCTCCAGGAGGAGCGTTATCTAGTAGTTATAAGACAAATTTTGACAGTTTTAAAACTCCCAAATCTCAGGGTGAGAGTGCCTCTCCTTCAGATAGTTCTTTGTTACAGTCAATAGAAGCCCTGCTAGTTAAGCAGAAGGACTACTTTGATTTTTTCTTAAAACAAGTTTTTCACAAAGTGGGTCGGGTGGAGAAAGATCTTAATGATGGGCTAGCTCGGGTTAATCATAATATGAAAAGGTTGAAGACCTTTCTGACTGGGTAGATGTCTCATGGTGGTAAGGCAATAAACTAAGCGATCCAAGGCATGAGTCATGTTCACAATGAGGTAGTCAACCTATCTACTGAGAATGATTCCATGATGCATTCTCATGATGCAAGCATGCATTATATAGATAGAAAAATAGGAGAATACATGACTGAAATTTTCCAAAGTCTTACTAAAGAAGTCAGAAAGGGGGATGAAAAGTTAAAGAGAAAAATGGACATGTTGAATAATGATGTGGGCAACCAAGTGCAAAATATAAATGTATATTGTTATCAAAAAATAAAGTGGATGCATGAGGACCTAATAGGGTGTGCTCCATCTCAATTCCCAACTCAATTCACACCGTCAAAACACCCTTTTATAATTTTAGCGCATACAAAGCAACCATTTGAAGGCTCAGGACTATATACACCTCCTATGCAATACACTAAGTTTGGTCTGATCCTGCTATTGAAGAATCCTCAAGGCCCTATCAGAAAGGAGAAGATATGGGGAAGGTTCGTTTGCAAGAAGATCAGAACCACTTCAAAAGAACAATCTTGCCAAAGTTTGGAGTCCTATCTCCAATGGGATTATTCTGGACACTTTTGATTTAATTGATATGTCAAATGAGGAACCAAGGCAATATTATAGCAAAGAATAATGGTAGAAGCATAAAGTTTCAAATGCGAAGAGGAGGCTCAACTTCAAAAAGCATGAAATATCTAATCCTTAAGCTCCTCCTCCACCAAGATACTATCCCAAGCTAAATGCATATTTTGACAGACAAAATTGGAAGAGAAAGGGGCAATCTTAAGACACTTATTTATTCTTAATTAATTATGTTGTGAATGTCTTAAAATGCCATAATAAACACTTATATAAATATTATTATTTTTTTGATCTCTATTATTTTGTAAATCTCATTTCTTTTGATTTTTTCATTTAAGTGCTTCTTGTATATTTTTCTCTTATGTGCAATTTAACTTAGTATATAGGGTTCTGACTTCTTCAAATAGGGAGAAATGGTTGGGTATTGTTGATGCGAGGAAACGGACACCACCAGCTAATGACTCGAATATGGGGGAAAAAAGGGAAAAGAGGTAATTGCAAGAAGCATCTACTAGCGGATAAGAGAAAGAAAGCAGAGCCGTGAGCCACGACAACACCATACTTCGCCCGTCGAGGCCAAAATGCCTCTCTTGCGACGAGCTTTCCTTTGATTGCAAATTATCGATTATAAGTAGAGGAAGAGAACTGAAAGAAGAGCAAGCTGGAGATCGCAAAGCCTGAGATTCGAGTCAGCAGCCTTCAATAAGTAGGCTCTTAGGCTCGAGTTAGCATGCTTTGGGTGCACCGCTTCCCCTATTTATATGTTTGGGGGCCTGCCCAAACGGGCAGTGCTAAAATAACCGGCTGCCCAAGGTACAGAAGAACCGGGCAGCGGTGAAGGGAATCAAAAAAGAAAAGACCAGCCAGTCCGCGTAAGAGGGGCAGACTGGGCTCGTGAGCTTGAGCTTCTATATGGCTGCAGGACGTGATCCTGGCTGAAGGGCCGCAAACTGTGTAGGCTAATGCTTGAGTCCGCCTGAAGAGAGTTGGCGGATGATCTGGGAAGCTGATCACCTGAGGCTAGACAACTTGAGCAGACTGGATGATCGAGTCCGCCGCTGAAGGAGGCTGGTATTAGAATCCTGACTGGGTGACCTGGATGGACTGGGAACTGAGTCCACCGCTAGAGCCCTGGATCTGCATGGTCTTGACGACTTGAGTGGACTGAAGAAACTGAGTCTACTGATAGAGGAGGAAGACCTGTCTTGTCGAATATATTGCGGATTCAGGGGTTAACCTAATCCCCGCATATTTTTAAAGTTTCAGAAAACTCCGGAAATGTTTCCTTAATCGCCGAGTCCGCAACCCTCATTAATGCTGTCAGCATAATAAATATCGCTGGAAACTCTGCTTTTGCCAAAAATTGTTTGCGCCATTGGTCGATTTTCACCACTCGGTTTGCGCTTTTCAGTTCGGGATGGCAAGGCTTGGATTGTTCTTTGGCAATCTCTCTTCAAGGACAGAGAAGCCCAAGTAGCTGGCGAGGACTAAGAAGGTCGTCCATAGGAGCAAAACGCCTATCCTCCATGTAGACAAAACTTTACATAGGGGACAAGAGAAAACTGACTCAGTCCGCAATTCCAAAGAGTCTGAACGCGAGAAGTCAGTAGATTCCTCTATTTCTCAAAACGTGCCACCAAAAAGCACGGACAGGATATCGAATCCGCCCGTGACTTCTGACCAGAACAACGCAAACTCATCGGGTATGGAGGTACACCACTCTGCTTCGAGAACACTTATGCTGAGGGCTGACCTGAATAAGGAGGTCTCGTCACTGGAGGTTCGGCAACCGAACGGTGATCTTGAATAGGAGAAGCAGCATGCCGAAGAACAAGCTGAGGAACAACTGATTTCTCATACTCTGGTCATTGTCGACCCGGAAGGAGTCCGCGAGCATCTGCCGGACTCAAAGCAGGTCGTCGCTGACTTGGAGAAATGAGCACCTGAGAAGAAGAGGAAGAGGGAAAAGTTCACTGTCTTCGAGCGGGTTGAGAAGAAACTGCGGGCTGGAAAGGAGAAGAACGTCGCTATGCTGGCTAGTGCTGCGAGCTTGCAGCACAGGCCGCGAGAAAAGGAGGTTCCAGACGCTGGCCTTGTCACTCCAGACACTCTGATCCAGGGAAGCGATTCCCTGTCAATGGTCAGTTTATCCACTACTGAAATACTCAACACCATCGATAACGAGCAGCTCGCTGACATGAATCAATCTCTGCTGGAGGTGTTGCATTCTGATGTTGAGATAATGGGAGAAAAAATTTCTAATCCCCCTTCTGCACCTGCGACTGAAGGAAAAGAGTAGACAGCGGAGAAAGAGCATCTCACCATCATGAAAGCCAAGGTCGAGGCGGTCTCAGAGAAGCTCGACGAGGACAAGCGGGCTGAGGAATTGTGGATAGCCGCCGAGCTGATGTGGTCAGGTAAATTACAATCGATGCCTAAGCATTTCCAGCATCAGTGGCTCTATAAGTCTCCCCTACGGAAGTCGAGGACGATCAAGATAATCATGGAGACTGATGGCATAGTTGTCTCAAGTAGAATGATGGCCGAGGCGAGAGCAAGAGTCCATTGAGAATGGAGAAAACATATAAGTGCTTATGACCCGGAGCGTGTGAGGCGGCCTGTCTTTGATAGTCGCCACATTGCTGCGATGATTACACAAAGTTTGACTTTACACTTTACCTTTGGAGTCTGCCGCAACCGAGGTCTGAATATGAACTTTTGCTTTCTTTGTCACAGGACGGAAGTCGCCACCCGACTCTGTTGAAGCTGGTGAAATTGTGACGTCTACTGAAGTTAATGCTCTGGGGCGATTGTAACGCCCCCGATTTTTCGATGATTTTATTTGAATTGGTATCATTGTATTTATGATGTCGTGACGTTACTTTTAATGTCAAGTTGATGGCGCATTGTCGTTAAGGCATTTTCACGTCCGTGCGGTCGAGTCGGCCAAATTCTTGTCGTAATAGAAAAATTTTGCATTTGGAATTTAAGTTGAATAATTTTGGAATTGCTCATCAAGTTTCGTCGCAAGGCGAGCGATAATCGGGCCTCAACGATTTTCCGAAGTTTTGTGTAATTTATGTTCGCCGTATACTATGAAAATTAATATCTCGGGAATGGCTCGTCGGATTAAGGTTTTGACTTTGTCATTGGGTTTGTAGCGTCAGTATTAGCCTACAGTGTGAGTTTCGTTAAATTCAGCGCATGTATGGGCCTCCGTTTTGAACTCGTGTTTCTTTGTTCAAAAATATAAAATATGAATAATTTAAAGCACTATTCAAAGATGTGATTCACTATTCATCACTATAGTTTGATTTCTGGTATATTTGTAAAATTCACTATTTCAGCACTGTTCTTTATTTGATGTTTTGCTTTGAAGTTCTCGAGTGATTTCTGTTCTCTCGAGTAAATTCTTGTGTACATCTCGAGTAAATTCATGTCCATCTCGAGTACCAGCTGTTTATCTCGAGTTGCCCGTTTCAGTCTGCGTTCGGGCGCCATTTTGAGGGTCAAAACGGTGTCGGATGGAAAAATAATTAACATGAAATTTGTTCGTCTCGATGAGATATACAACTTTCATTTTGAGCATTTTTTGATTTGAAGCCATCCTAGACCTTTATTTTCGATCTCCGTGAACCCACTCATAAATAGTCTGTACTGTGGTATTTTATCTCGAATACTTTTGATTATCTCGAGTGCTACTGAATTATCTCGAGTTCTATACCTATTATCTCGAGTTCTATTGATTCTCTCGAGTGCTGTATGTTATGTCTCGAGATAGGTATGTGTATCTCGAGTATCCTTAGTCTCCATCTTGAGTAAACCTATTCTTCTCGAGATTTCCATTCCAGTTTAAGTTCGGGCGCCGTTTTGAGGGTCAAAATGGTGTAGTACAAAATGTGTTCGTCTCGACGAGATCTACAATTTTCATGTTCGACACTTTTTGATTTTAAGTCATCCTAAACCTCTATTTTCGGTTCCCGCGAAACTGCTCGTATTTGGTCTGTTTTCCTTCCGGTTTAGACAAGAATATTTTATGAATACATATATATATAAACTCTTATACTTAGGTTATTAGAAAGAAATGATAATTCGTATCTTCATCTACTCCGATTTTTCCTCCCGAACCAGAGCGGCGTGAGCGTGAGAGAAAAAATATTTCGTGAACCTTCCGGTGGCCACGGACGGTGCTCCGGTGCTTGAAATCTTCATCCAAACATAGATCTGAAAGTTCTCGCCGAGAGCTACGCCATCGTGGTAATATCTTTCCTGTTTTTTGAGATTTCTCGTTAGGGTTTTTTTCGGCCCTAACCTCTTTTTCGGCCGTTCTTGTTCAGATTTTAACAAATCCCGCATCTTTTTGCCCCGATCTATGATGTGGAGTGATTCAGAAGACTTTTTCCGGTAAAACCAAGGTAAGTGGTGGTTTACCCTCTTTTCTCCTTGTCCGATTTGATGGTAAAAAATGAGTTTTTTTCCTTTATCTTCTTGCATTTTTTAATGTCTTTCCAAGTTATAGATATTTCTAATCTTTCGATCCCTTTAAAATTACTAAATCTTTTCTTGTTAACTGAATCTTGTAGCTTCATAGAGGTTTGATGAAATGTTTTTAGTATTTGCTTTAATTGCCTTATCTACTGTTGTTGAAGAACGTGTTATACTTTATCTAAGATTGTTAATCGCTCTTAAAGGTTGATCAACCGTGTCTTTAATCTAGGAAATGTCGAGTAGAATCTGATGTGCCAAGTCTTAAGATTCATTTCATGGTGTTTCTTTATTGTGTGTGTAAGTGGTCAAATCAACCGACCGCAAGGTTTGTTTCCTTTATTAGTACCTCGTGGAACTCTATTGGGTTTTGGGCATCTGCGGTGATTGGTGGAGTGTGTAAGTCTCCCCCCGCAGTTAGATGGATTTTAACATCTGTGAGGGGTGTATCTAGAGAAGTGACCACCCTACCTGTGTTTATGGGTAGAGTTGACCACAGGTGGCTAATAAAGTTTTGGAGTATTTTTTCTTATGATTTAATCATTCTCTCCCCTTTCTTTGGGTATCCGACATGATTTGTTGTACGTGACAATTCACATAAGTTCTTTCCTTCTGATTTATTTCTTGAGTTTTATTTATGTACCTTACTTCAGTACTCTTGGTCCTGGGTTGGTACCCCGTTTGACCTTTGTTTTCTTTTTCTTACTTTTTTTCCACCATTTGTATATTTTTGCTTAGGTTTTCATGTCTTATGAATGCCTCAGGTTCGGAGCATTAGCAGGTAATGGAGCTTATTTTGGAGTTCTTGAAGCAGCAGTGTTGGCTGTGGTTTTTCCCCTCGCCGTAGCGAGGTAGTTTGTTGTTTCAGTTATCTTTTCCAAGTTTCAGACATACTTTTGTACTATGGGTTCGTGTCAGTTTGTTAGTGCCAACAGGATTGTTGATTTTGACACTAACTAGCTGTTGTGGTTTCCTTATGTTTTGGTTTCGATTACATGCAATCTCCTTCAAAACTAAGTCATTATTTTCTAATTAGCGTAAAGACTTTTTTCCCTACACTTATTATAAACCTTGGGTCTGTATAGCATGAGTTGTTCCTCGGGGACAATTATACTCATATAGGATGTTAGAGTCAATTTGAACAAGTATCTTCTCCAAATGTATAATTATATTTTGAATCGTAGACTAGATGATCCACTAAGCCGAGGGATATGGCTATCGTCTTAACATAAATAGGATTTCATTCATAATAACCTATGTTTTTTAAACTGTAGAGTTTGGAGTCTTGCCTGAGTGTCTGCAGTTATTCCCTGCACGACGTGGCATCGCGACGCGCATTTTCCCTTACTCTGATATAAATTAATTGTTGGGAAAATGCGGGTTGTGACAGTTAGTATAAGAGGGAGGTTGCTTGACATTTGGTCAGACAACCTTCCCTTGTTAGTGTTAGTTGATTAGTATCATTTCATACACGCACTGATGTGTCATCAGTATGTCTTAGCCGAAGCATAGTCACTAAACTCATAGCATGATAAGAATTATACGGGGCATATTATGTAGTATGAGATGCATAATATGTGTTTGTATATGGATCCACCATAGGAAGTAACATGTAACGGTTTTGTAGTATGGGATGCATAACCACAATCACATAGATGCCCATTAGCACATTTTCTTTTCTTATTGCATGAGATGTTATGTAGTATGGGATGCATAACATTTCATGTATACGCCACACATGCATGCATTAAGGCTTTTCTAGAATGCATAGCACTGCATACATAGCATATTACCGCATTAACACGCGTGCTAAGTTAAGGTTTATATGATGACACATGTACACACATGATTTTAAATAAGAGTAAAGAATCCATGCATTCATATCATAGGCACATGAGTCAATAGGATGAGTTAATATCATCCTAAGTAGGACATATCATCATCATAAAATCCCAGAGCAAGTGACAGCTTAAGAAAGTGTCTTTTAAGTATAGTCTGAACTAGTTTTGTTTGCCCTAGCCGTAATCTAGGATTTTGATGGGTTATTCATTTGCCTTTTTAGAAATGCCGCCAAAGCGTATTACGATGAGGTCGACTCCCCAGTCGGAGGGTGTGTCGTCAGGTGCGTAGAGTGATGCGTTGATCGAGAGTTTGCGCCAAAGCAACGAGGCTATGCCAAGGCAAGTAGTTGCGATGCAATCACAAATTCAGACCTTGTTGTCTGGCGTGAAAGTGAGTGTAAAATCAATCCTTCACTTTAGGGGGGGGGGGTGAATAGAGTGTTTTAAAATAATTTTGGAAATATGAAAATTATTTTAACAGTGGAAGACTTAATTTAGTTAGTGTAGAGTGTTTGATAGAAATCAAAATAAAACAAACAAAAGAGCAAATCCACAACACACAACAAAAAGATAGCAAACAACCAGAAGATACAAGGAACTATAGTGGTTCCCCAAAACCTGGGTACATCCACTCTTCTACTACCTTTGGTAGGAATCCACTGTAGGATGAGTTGATTAGGTGTCCTAGGCACCAATGAGCTTTTAATCAGGTGCTCAAAAACAAACCAGATTTTTTGATCAGGTGTCTTGCCACCACTAAGTTTTGATCAGGTATCAGAAACCAAAGCAAAACTTTTTAAGGGAGTTTAAAAACCCTTTTACAGGAAAGGAAAAATAAAAATGGTGAAGTTGTCTTCTCTATCAACAATCAAAGAGAAGCACAAGTGGATGAGATGTTGTCAAAGCTCCCCCTGAGATTAGCAAGAGTTCAGGAACTGGAAGATTTGCAAGGGTGATAGGTCTTCAATGAAAAGAAAGCTCTAGCAAAAGATGATTCCAGTAAGAACTGAAATATGTGTTGTCTGGAGTGATAATGATGAAGACTTTTTAAGACTTTGAATCAGAATCAATCAGAAGGAATAGGATGTTGGAACACCCTATTACTAATTTGGGTAAGGATCACTATGTTTGTCTTAGGAAACCAGGTTGACCTAGTTGTATAGTTGTAAAGGTCAACATTAGAATGAGTCTAGGGCTTAGAACTTAGGTTTGAAGCTGCCCCCAGGACCATTCCAAGATCAAGGTTGAAAAGCTAAGTCTAAGGCAATTCTCATCGAGCTCAGGTCGACGAAACGTCGAACTCGGTTCGACGCTCTCTGAGCTCAACTTGATGAAGCGTCGAACTTCGGTCGACGATCTTCGTGCTCAGATCGACGATCTCTCTTCAGTTATTCTTCAGGTCGCTGAGCTCGGGTCGACGATCTTCGAGCTCAGGTCGACGTTTTCTGCCTGCTTGATCTTATTCTATCTCTGAGCTCAGTTCGACGATCGTGGAGCTCAGATCGACGATTCCTCTGAGAGATCGACGTCTTTTAAGGATTCAAATGCTGTTATTCTTTGGAATGTTTTTGAATATTATCAGCATTTATGATAAGAAGATCTGCCAACCGTTTGTCTTTATTCTGGAGCAAGTTTCAAGGTATTATTCAGAGAATGTTTGCTGGACTTTCCTCTAGAAGACAAGACTCCTTATGGAAGACTTTTATGACTGTCAACGGCTACTTTGGACAAAGAATTCTTCAGAGTATAAGATCTTCCTTTTTCAATAAAAAAAAGAAGAATACATTATATACAGAATGCTGATCTCAAAAGAAGAACAGAAGAACTGTGACATAAGAATCTTCTTGTTTTACAAACAAGCATTCACAACTTCATCAAAAGAACTCCAGACACCTCATTTCTCAGTCCTCTTGCTGAAACAATCTTTTGCTGGAGATCAAAGTTCTGAAGACCTATCACCCTAGAGTTGTAAGACCCCCCTCCCGGAACACAACACACGGCACGAGGGGAGTCTTATGCCCGAAATAGCCGTCTTGCGGTAGCACTAACACACAGGTTAGCCTTTACCACAAGACGCCTATTCCGCCGGCTACAATCCATATCACAACAAATATGCCAACCCAACCATAACAGAAAAGTAAAAGCAAAAGCAGTTCAGTTCACAGCTAAGTTAAAGTCCAAAAGTAGCGGAAGATAACAAGCACAACAGGCTTGTACCAAAAAGAACAAGAGTCTAGAAATGCTTTGCCAAACGGCTACATGAAAACACTCACGACTGTCACTGACGGTGCCGATGGCACCACCACCTCAGGTCCTATCATCCGGGCCTGGCTGTCCTGCTGCATAGTCCGTCGCTGCTCTACCTGCGGGGTTTCCTCCTAAAAAGGAAGACGTAGCAACCGTTAGTCATAAGACTAAGTGGCTTCACATCCGCTCCCCCGGCGACTCCTCGGCACCGGGCGGAGAAAGGAACAAGGTACAATATGTATATATATAAGCAAGTAAACAAGCAGGTGACTGTAAATATAGTGGAGTATAAACTACGCTACACAACTAGCAGTTCTACAAATATCAATAGTATATGACAGCAGGTATAATTAATCAGAATAGTAACTTAACTTATAAGAGTGCCCATACAAACTTATAAGTTAAGGATCGGGTTAATAGTAAAGTAACTCATCGTATAGGAGTACCCATACAAACTTATACGATGAGGATCTTGTGTATGCAATGAATGACATGATATGAATGTTATGGTATGACCGACTCATGCGCACACACATGCAAGTTGCTATGTCGACAAAGACTTGAAGTTCCCACTTTTCGAGCAGGTAGCTAACCTCTCAGGCATCGTCCGTCGTGGCCAGACGGCGACAGTGGAGCGGGCGTCTCCACTACTAGGTGGTATCACACTACCTATCCTAGGCCCCCGTACGCCTCAACGCTAAGAACACAACAGCGGAGCTCACATGCGTACTACGACTCAGAAGGGGTCTTGGGTAAATGTGCACCAAGAACACAGCCCAACCTGGCCTTTGATTTCGAACCGGATGGAACCTCGGAAACGCACGAGGTGCAAGCCCAACCGTTCTCATGGCGCGGAGGAGATCTCGGTTTATGGACACCAAGTATCTAACCCTACCGCCCAAGGTCTACCCATTGGCTCCCATCGGTGTGACGACTGGCGAACCCGTAGACATGCCACAGTCATTATCTCAATATCGCGACACGATGAATCGTCGCACATTACATGCCGCAAAACAACTCACTCGATGCTACCCGTAGGGAGACTTCAACTCTAAGCATCGGTTGTTAATAACCCCTTGGGCTCGGATTACGGTTACAAAATACTCCTCACATAGTGTTCATCATTTTCACGCCCACCTATTCAATAACTTCACCTCAACACTACGCACAATAGATATATTCAACACCAAATTGTATACGTATATCCTATACCGATCTTAACTCCTAATATCTAGCCTTCCCATCCAATCCATTTCTCTACCAATACATGGTTATACCTTATTACACAACCAAATGAGTAACCATGCTAAATTATAGTAACAACAACATTATAGATATATGGGAGCAAGATATCAAATGAGCAAATCACAATCATTGCAAGAGAGCTAACATTATAAATTAACAAGTGCATTAACATAGGATAGCCCAATACTAAAACTGGGATTCCCGGAGCTACAGGAATCCTATCACAACGCACAACCCCTCGTTGGAAAGGTATTCACGAGGGCTACGACTTTCGTGTTGAGTCGATCGCCCAGATCTGGTCGCAACATACCAGAAATTCAACTCGAACACGTACAGGAAACAGTTTCCTGTACAGGAATTTTCCGAACGCAGCGGACTCGAACCAGCTTTCCCGTGGCTACAGGTATCGCATGGAAACGAGCAACCACTCGTTGGAAAGGTAATTTCAAGGGCTACGACTTTCGTGTTGAGTCGATCACCCAGATCTGGCCAGAACACCTCCGAAATTGGCCACGAAGGTCGCTGCGTGCAGAAATCAGATTTCTGCACGCATCTTAAGGCGAGATGAACGGCATCCGTTCATCTTCTTCCTTGCAACGACCTCGCATAAACTTCTCCAGAAATCACACCCAACCTTATTTCTCCTTTCAAAGCCAAACCCTCAACGAAAACCCCTCTCATCTCCACTTTGAACGATGAGAAGGTTGAGGAAGACTAAGCCTAGAAAACCTAGGCATGGCTTAACCTAAGAACTCTCCTCCTCACCATCAAGACTCTATGGAGTCGATGTCTCTCCTAAAATAGCTATAGATCTAGCACCAAGGGAGAGGGGAGGAAGCTCACCTCAAATCCAGCGGTACCACCATGGCCGGCCATGAGCCTCGCACTCCTTCGCGGCGACATTGTTTTTCCCTTGACGGCGGCGGCGTTTTGATTCCTCCAAGGATGGCTCTGGCAAGCTCTTCCTCCTCCTCCAGCCAAGAACCCTCTCAGAAATTTCGGGGCAGAAGAAAAGAGAATGAATGCTAGGGTTTCACAACTTTTTCCTTTTTATACATCGCAGACACGGGTAGGCACACGGCCGTGTTCCTACCCGTGTGCAGGTGACACGGCCGTGTTGCCTGCCGTGTTCAAGGCCGTGTTCAACCCAGAACAACTTTCTGCCGGGTCGGGGTTGCGGCACACGGGTAGAGACACGGCCGTGTCTCGACCCGTGTCCTTGGCACACGGCTAGGGCCACGCCCGTGTCCCAATACCCGTGTACCTCTCTGACTGGAAGCCTAATTTTATGAGGCACACGGGTATGGACACGGCCGTGTCCATACCCGTGTCAGCCAGAAATGCCATTTTGCCTTGTTTTCCTCATTTCCCGTACGTTCGCACCTGCTCCCCCACACCCCCATTGGGCTCACCACAGCCCCCTAGACTCAAATACGCAATCAAGGGGCCTAGCGCGAATTGGGACGTTACAAATCCTATAAACAAAATAAAAGATTTCGTCCCCGAAATCAGGGTAAGGCTATGGGAGTGAAACACATAAAAGGGAACTATGCTTTCAAATAAAATTTCTTACCTGGAGTAAACAACTCCGGGTAGCGCCCTTGCATTAAGTCCTTTGGCTCCCATGTGAACTCCTCCTTCCCATGATTAGACCATAGTACTTTCACCAAGGGAACACTTTTGCGGCGCAAGGTTCTTGTCTCGTTATCAACGATCCGCACCGGCTCCAGTCGCACAGACCTATCAGACGCCACGGCACCATCCGCCGTGGGGATATATTATTCAGGCCGCAACAAAGCCTTCCGAAGCGACGATACATGGAACACGTCGTGAAGGTTCTCCAGCTCCGGTGGTAACTCCAATCGATAGGCCAGAGGGCCAATCCTTTCCACTACGACATAGGGCCCGACATACCTTGGGCTGAGCTTCTTAACTCCACGTACCCGCGACACTCCGTGCATCGGTCGAATCTTCAGGAACACCTTATCACCCACTTGAAACTCCACCATACGGTGCCTTGCGTTGTAATATTTCGCCTGTCGGCTTTGAGCCTCTAGCATTCGATCTCGGATCAACCTAACCACCGCGTCCGTGTCATCAATATACTCATTTCCCAATGTCTTCGGATCTTCGTCTTGCACCCAGGACAAGGGTGTTCTACACCTCCTTCCATACAAAGCTTCATGAGGTGTCATTCCAATACTGGCTTGATGACTGTTATTATAAGAGAACTCCACGAGAGGTAAGAGTCTCTCCCATGGTTCTCCTTTATCTAGCACACACAACCGCAGAAGGTCCTCCAACGTTCGGATGGTTCGTTCAGATTGCCCGTCCGTTTGAGGGTGAAAGGCCGTGCTAAAGGTAAGGCGCGAACCCAAATAAGCCTGTACAGCCCTCCATTCTCTTGAAGTAAACCGACCATCCCGATCGGAGACGATCGTCTTCGGCACGCCATGGTACCGCACAAATTGCTCCACAAAGAGACGCACTAGGACGCCCACCTGCGCCTCCTTCTTCATTGGGATAAATCAGGCTACCTTGGTCAACCGGTCAACTATCACCCACACGGAATCATTCCCCGAGTGCGAGCGAGGTAACCCGTGGACGAAGTCCATGGAGATGTCCTCAAATTTCCATTCGGGGATGGGCAACGACTGTAGCATTCCACCGGGGCTTCTGCACTCCGCCTTCACCATTTGACAGGCCACACAATGAGTAACAAAGTACTTGACATCCCTCTTCATGCCCGGCCAACACATTGTTTTTCTCAAATCGGTATACATCTTCGCGATCCCCGGGTGCACCGAGTACTTGGAGCAATGGGCCTCCTTTAGAATATCCTCCCGAATGTTGTCGCCTTCGGGGATGTAAAGCCGGCCACGAAAATGGACGAGGCCGTCTTTAGGGAGTATTCTTCCGTAGTCCCATCCTCCATCGACTTGAAAGCCGGGGTTAAATCCGCATCCTTCTTTTGTTCCGTCCGGATCCGGTCTCGTATGTTGCAAACTATACTCATCGCGGCCAAATATTCTGTATACTCTTCCGGTTGATTCTTAAAGACCAAAGTGATTTCCATCTCTTGCAGTGTTCGGATTAACTCCATCCTCATCAAGCGGGATTCCGTGCTCGTTCCCGGTGCCTTTCGGCTCAAGGTATCAGCTACAGAATTAACCTTCCCGGGGTGGTAGTTCAAGGTGAATTCATAGTCGCACAAGAACTCCAACCACCGCCGCTGTCTCAAGTTTAACTCCTTTTGGGTGTGAACGTACTTCAGATTTTTGTGATCCGAGTAGATCTCGCAGTGGACGCCATATAAATAATGCCTCCACATCTTCAAGGCGAATACCACAGCTCCCAACTCTAGATCATGCACCGGGTAGCTGGCTTCATGCTTCTTCAACTGTCTTGAAGCCTAAGCGATCACATGCCCATTCTGCATCAACACAGCTCCCATCCCTTGATACGACGCATCCGTGTAAACTTGAAAGCCCTCCTTCCCAGATGGAACAGCTAGGATGGGTGCAGTCGTCAATCTGTCCTTCAACTCTTGGAATGCAGCTTCACACTGGGGTGTCCATTCAAACGGCACACCCTTCTTGGTCAGCGTAGTAAGGGGAAGGGCGATCTTCGAGAAGCCTTTCACGAACTTGCGATAGTACCCGGCAAGTCCAAGAAAGCTCCGTATGTCGGCCGCTGACTTCAATGGCGACCACTCCTTCACGGCCCGCACCTTGGCCGGATCTACTGCTAGCCCCACCCCACTAATCACATGGCCCAAGAACGCGACCTCTTGAAGCCAAAACTCGCATTTGCTGAACTTGGCAAACAAAGCGTGCTCCTTTAGTTTCCTCAGCACCAAAGTTAGATGTTCGGCGTGTTCTGCTTCAGTCTTGGAGTAGACTAGGATATCATCGATGAACACGATGACAAAGATGTCCAAATAAGGGCTGAACACCTTGTTCATCAAGCTCATGAAGGCGGAAGGGGCGTTTGTGAGCCCAAACGGCATCACGGTGAATTCATACAAACCATATCTCGAACTGAACGCCGTCTTCTGAATGTCATCTTCTTGTATCCTCAGCTGATAATATCCCGAACGCAGATCTAACTTGGAGAACCAATACGATCCCACCAATTGATCAAATAACTCATCAATGCGCGGTAGGGGATAGGTGTTCCGCACCGTTAACCGGTTCAACTCTCGATAATCAATGCACAACCGCAGGGTGCCATCCTTCTTTTTGACGAACAAAACGGGCGCTCCCCAAGGCGACGAGCTTGGGCGAACGAACCCTGCTTCCACCAATTCCTGAAGCTGGACTCTAAACTCTGCAAGTTCCTTCGGAGCCATTCGGTATGGAGCTCGCGAGACGGGCTTGGCACCCGGAATTAGCTTCATTTGGAAGTCCACTTCCCTATGCGGGGGTAGTCCCGGCAATTTCTCGGGAAATACCTCGGGAAATTCTCGCACCACCCGTACATCCTTGACCTCTAATGTCAATTTCTTCAACTCGAAGCAGATTACATAGACCTCGTCCCCTTCCATATGAGATTTCATAACTTGGATTGAAGATAATAATTTACGGGGTGCGAATTTAATACCTTGGAAGATGACTTCCGAGTCTCCATGCCTCAACATAACTTGCTTCTCCGCACAATTGATCCTGGCGTGGTGCCAGTCCAACCACTTCATGCCCAAGATGAGATCGAACTCCGGGATTCTTAACACTGTAGCCGGAGTTTCAAAGAAATTTCCTCCAATAAGGGTGTCGAAATCGCAACTTGCTGACGACGTCATCTCAGAGCCGTCCGGAAGGCGCACCCTTTGAGTAATGCCCGTGAAGTGTTGCACTCCCTCCAAGTCCTTCACGAAGTCCTCCGAAATGAACGAGTGAGACGCACCCGTGTCAAATAACGTATAGGCGGGTCTCCCGCTAACCACGACAGTGCCTAGGTTCCAAAAGGGTAATCACTATTCAGAATAGCGCGTATCATTTGTATCATAAATCTAACAAGTCATATAATATTAATAAATTTTTGCACGTACCGGTGATGACTTCCTGCGGATTTCTCTCCTGATTCATATCCAATGCGAATACATGCTCCCGTGCACGTCCTTGATTTCTTCCTGGTGGTCCTCTTCCTCGGCCACGCATGTGCCCTCGCCCCCGTGGAGCTACTGGAGGGGGAGCAATAGGAGCATCCCCGATCAATCGCGGGCAAACTCGTCGGACATGCCCCGGTTGGTTGCACTCAAAACATATCACCTCACGTCGGCCCCCAGGTTGTTGATAATATTGCTGCTGCGGTGGTGGAGGTAAAGCTAGTGGTTGCGGAATCGGGTACTCCACCCGATAGTTCCGGTTGACCCACCGACCGCCTCTGTGGTTTCCCCTTCCTCTGCCATGATCATTCCGCCTTCTATTACTAGGGCCGACTTCAATTACTCCTTCCGCGGGTCTCTTGACACATCCCATGTGGTCCGCTTCCAGTCTCTTTACCATGTCGATGATTTCTGCCAGGCTTCCATCGGCTATAAGCAAAAGGGCCTGCCTCAGGGGGTCCCTCAACCCTTTGTAGAAGCGCTTCGCGTAGCCTCTATCGTCCAACTCATAGGAATCGGCAAACCTAGCGAGGTGTTGGAACTCCCTCTGGTACTCCGTTACCGAATTCGATCCCTGCTTCAGCTGCAGAAATTTTTCTTCAAGTCCATCCCGAGCAGAAGAAGGGATGAAGTGATCCAAAAAAAGCCTCGGTGAACTCGTTCCAACTGATGTCCGTGTACAACCGCCCTTGGAAGATGGAGCCCATGAGGGACTTCCACCACCTTTTGGCGTGCAGCTCTAGCAGCGTCACTACCAATGTCACCGCCATGCTGTTCGGACATCTTATGCCAGCCATCAATTCCTGCACGGTATCAAGCCATTCCTCGGTGCGCACCGGCGATTCTGTCCCAAGATAGGCAGGAGGGGACAGGGCACGGAAGGTGCTCAACCAGTTGGAGCTTGGCGCTTGTTGTTGCACCGGAGCTTGCTGGGCTTTAAATGCATCCAATATGGCTGACAGCGTTTGTCCCAGTTCCGACTGCTGGAATTGTGAAGGGACGGAAGGGGTAGGAGTGCCCCCAACCGGCTCCACCTACGCTGGGACCTATACGCAAAGTACAAACTAGGGTCAGGTTGGCTAAAACTAATGTCAAAGTTGGACAACTTAGTGTGAATTACATATGGGCACACCACTGCTTCTGCTAAGTCGGTTTGTCCCCAAACCGACCAATCGAACGGGAGTGGCCCATTGTTACCTGACTGCTGTAGGTGAAGATCGGCTAAGTCTGATACCATTTGTAAGACCCCCCTCCCGAAACACAACACACGGCACGAGGGGAGTCTTATGCCCGAAATAGCCGCCTTGCGGTAGCACTAACACACGGGTTAGCCTTTACCACAAGACGCCTATTCCGCCGACTACAATCCATATCACAACAAATATGCCAACCCAACCATAACAGAAAAGTAAAAGCAAAAGCAGTTCAGTTCACAGCTAAGTTAAAGTCCAAAAGTAGCGGAAGATAACAAGCACAACAGGCTTGTACCAAAAAGAACAAGAGTCTAGAAATGCTTTGCCAAACGGCTACATGAAAACACTCACGACTGTCACTGACGGTGCCGATGGCACCACCACCTCAGGTCCTATCATCCGGGCCTGGCTGTCCTGCTGCATAGTCCGTCGCTGCTCTACCTGCGGGGTTTCCTCCTAAAAAGGAAGACGTAGCAACCGTTAGTCATAAGACTAAGTGGCTTCACATCCGCTCCCCCGGCGACTCCTCGGCACCGGGCGGAGAAAGGAACAAGGTACAATATGTATATATATAAGCAAGTAAACAAGCAGGTGACTGTAAATATAGTGGAGTATAAACTACGCTACACAACTAGCAGTTCTACAAATATCAATAGTATATGACAGCAGGTATAATTAATCAGAATAGTAACTTAACTTATAAGAGTGCCCATACAAACTTATAAGTTAAGGATCGGGTTAACAGTAAAGTAACTCATCGTATAGGAGTGCCCATACAAACTTATACGATGAGGATCTTGTGTATGCAATGAATGACATGATATGAATGTTATGGTATGACCGACTCATGCGCACACACATGGAAGTTGCTATGTCGACACAGACTTGAAGTTCCCACTTTTCGAGCAGGTAGCTAACCTCTCAGGCGTCGTCCGTCGTGGCCAGACGGCGACAGTGGAGCGGGCGTCTCCACTACTAGGTGGTATCACACTACCTATCCTAGGCCCCCGTACGCCTCAACGCTAAGAACACAACAGCGGAGCTCACATGCGTACTACGGCTCAGAAGGGGTCTTGGGTAAATGTGCACCAAGAACACAGCCCAACCTAGCCTTTGATTTCGAACCGGATGGAACCTCGGAAACGCACGAGGTGCAAGCCCAACCGTTCTCATGGCGCGGAGGAGATCTCAGTTTATGGACACCAAGTATCTAACCCTACCGCCCAAGGTCTACCCATTGGCTCCCATCGGTGTGACGACTGGCGAACCCGTAGACCTGCCACAGTCATTATCTCAATATCGCGACACGATGAATCGTCGCACATTACATGCCCCAAAACAACTCACTCGATGCTACCCGTAGGGAGACTTCAACTCTAAGCATCGGTTGTTAATAACCCCTTGGGCTCGGATTACGGTTACAAAATACTCCTCACATAGTGTTCATCATTTTCACGCCCACCTATTCAATAACTTCACCTCAACACTACGCACAATAGATATATTCAACACCAAATTGTATACGTATATCCTATACCGATCTCAACTCCTAATATCTAGCCTTCCCATCCAATCCATTTCTCTACCAATACATGGTTATACCTTATTACACAACCAAATGAGTAACCATGCTAAATTATAGTAACAACAACATTATAGATATATGGGAGCAAGATATCAAATGAGCAAATCACAATCATTGCAAGAGAGCTAACATTATAAATTAACAAGTGCATTAACATAGGATAGCCCAATACTAAAACTAGGATTCCCGGAGCTACAGCAATCCGATCACAACGCACAACCCCTCGTTGGAAAGGTATTCGCGAGGGCTACGACTTTTGTGTTGAGTCGATCGCCCAGATCTGGTCGCAACATACCAGAAATTCAACTCGAACACGTACAGGAAACAGTTTCCTGTACAGGAATTTTCCGAACGCAGCGGACTCGAACCAGCTTTCCCGTGGCTACAGGTATCGCATGGAAACGAGCAACCACTCGTTGGAAAGGTAATTTCAAGGGCTACGACTTTCGTGTTGAGTCGATCACCCAGATCTGGCCAGAACACCTCCGAAATTGGCCACGAAGGTCGCTGCGTGCAGAAATCAGATTTCTGCACGCATCTTAAGGCGAGATGAACGGCATCCGTTCATCTTCTTCCTTGCAACGACCTCGCATAAACTTCTCCAGAAATCACACCCAACCTTATTTCTCCTTTCAAAGCCAAACCCTCAACGAAAACCCCTCTCATCTCCACTTTGAACGATGAGAAGGTTGAGGAAGACTAAGCCTAGAAAACCTAGGCATGGCTTAACCTAAGAACTCTCCTCCTCACCATCAAGACTCTATGGAGTCGATGTCTCTCCTAAAATAGCTATAGATCTAGCACCAAGGGAGAGGGGAGGAAGCTCACCTCAAGTCCAGCGGTACCACCATGGCCGGCCATGAGCCTCGCACTCCTTCGCGGCGGCATTGTTTTTCCCTTGACGGCGGCGGCGTTTTGATTCCTCCAAGGATGGCTCCGGCAAGCTCTTCCTCCTCCTCCAGCCAAGGACCCTCTCAGAAATTTCGGGGCAGAAGAAAGGAGAATGAATGCTAGGGTTTCACAACTTTTTCCTTTTTATACATCGCAGACACGGGTAGGCACACGGCCGTGTTCCTACCCGTGTGCAGGTGACACGGCCGTGTTGCCTGCCGTGTTCAAGGCCGTGTTCAACCCAGAACAACTTTCTGCCGGGTCGGGGTTGCGGCACACGGGTAGAGACACGGCCGTGTCTCGACCCGTGTCCTTGGCACACGGCTAGGGACACGCCCGTGTCCCAATACCCGTGTACCTCTCTGACTGGAAGCCTAATTTTATGAGGCACACGGGTATGGACACGGCCGTGTCCATACCCGTGTCAGCCAGAAATGCCATTTTGCCTTGTTTTCCTCATTTCCCGTACGTTCGCACCTGCTCCCCCACACCCCCATTGGGCTCACCACAGCCCCCTAGACTCAAATACGCAATCAAGGGGCCTAGCGCGAATTGGGACGTTACAAGAGCAAAGCTTCCCTTCCTGAACCAGTCTACATCTCAGGGGGAGCTTTGACAACAAAGATCCACTAGTCTTCTCTCATTTGATTTGAGAACAGAGAAGACAACTTCATTTCCTTTTCCTTTTTATTTTCCTGCAGTAAAAGAGTTCTTGAACTCTCTTCAAAAGTTCTGTCTGGTTCTGAGAACCTTGTCAAAACTCAGTGGTGGCAAGACACCTTATCAAAAAATCCAATTTTGGTTTTTGAGCACCTTGACAAAAGCTCATTGGTGTCAGGACACCTGATCAACTCATCCTAAGTGGATTCCTACCAAGGGTGGTAGAAGAGTGGATGTACCCAGGTTTTTGGGGAACCACTATATTTCCTTATGTCTTCTGGATTGTTTGTTTGATTGTTGCTGTGTGCTGTGATCTTAATTTCTTGCTTCTTTAATTATTTTCTAGCACTATACACTATAGTGTAAATTAAATTTTATATGTGTTGATATTTTCAAAGCTGTGAAACTTATTTGAATAAACTCTATTCACCCCCCTCTAGAGTTGAGATAGATCTTACCCTCACTTTCAATTGGTATCAGAGGGAGGTTGGTTGCTCATACAGGCTAACACCTGAACCAAGTGATACTTGGCAAAATCTATCTTTTAAGAGGGATATTTCTTCTTATAATATATTTTACTCTAAGACATGGCACGAAACAAGGATTATGCAAGCACCAGACCTCCACTGTGCAATCTATCTAAGTTTGCACTCTGGAAGGCAAGGATTAAATTATACATGAACTCTATTGATGAAGATATTTTCAATTCTGTCTTGATAGTTTGTCCAAGTCCACCAGAAAGCTCAAGCAAAAATGCTGTTCCACCTCCCTCAGGAACAGATGCAGACATAAAGAAATGGAAAACTGCAGATGCAAAGGCCATGAACATCTTAGCTCAGACAATGTCTGATGAGATATTTCAGAAAGTAGCAGACTGCAACTCAGCCAAAGGAATTTGGGACAAGCTCTCTGAAATTGTCTCAGGGTCTGCTGATGAAAGGAAAGACAGGAGATCTCACCTCATAACCCAATATGAGAATTTCAAGAAAGGAGAGACTGAGTCTGTAGCAGATATGTACAATAGATTGAGTCTGATTGTCAATGAGCTAAGGACCTTGGATAAAGAAATCTCATTGACTGAGCTTAATGACAAGATCCTAATGTGCTTCCCCAGTACTTGGGACTCAAGAATCTGGCCAATCAAAGATGCCAGAAGTCTAAATGAAATCACTACTGAAACTCTCCTAGGCAAGCTCAAATCCTATGAGCTGTTTATCAAGAACAGAGAGGAAGAACAGAAGGCTGCTTCACCAGCCTCAAGGAAAGAGAAGTCAATAGCTTTCAAAGCTATTGAAGATCAGCCTGAAGAAAAACTCACAGGCAATGAGGAATTGGTCAGCCTACTAGCCAAAAGATTCTACAAGCTAGCCAGAAAGGACTTCAGAAAAAGGCCATACAAAGGACATGACAAACCAAGGTATGATAAGTCAAATAATAATAATAAAGAAATCATATGCTTTGGTTGCAAGAAACCAGGCCACATTGTGCCTGACTGTCCAGAGAACAAGAACAAGGATAGAAAGGATAGAAGAGAAAGAAGAAAAGAAAAAGATTTCCAAAAGAACAGCTCAGACAAAGCCTCCTCTAGCAGGAACAAAAATACAAGGAAAGGTTTTGTTGCTGAGACATGGAGTGAGACAGAAGAAGATTCTGAAACTTCATCTAGCTCCAGTGATGATGAAGATGATGCTGATGAGAAAGAATTCTGCATGATGGCTATCAATGCCTCACAGCAAAACTCTGATGAAGAATCAGATTCAGATTCAGAAAATCAACCAGAGGAAGATCAGGTAATTAGCTCTTTTGATTTTAATTCTGAGGACTTCAAAAATGAATTTAAGACATTGTGCTTGGATTTATTAAGATCTGAAAAAGAGATAATCTCTCTCAGAAATAAATTATCTGAATACAGTGTCCTAAGCTCAAATAACCTCAAACTCTCTGAGGAGTTAGAATGTTGTAGGGAGGAGATAGCTTCACTGAAAAGTGAACTGTCAAGAGCTAAAAAGTTTGAAGAATCCCTAAATGGGAGAAGTATCAGACTGATGGACATTACAAGCACAGTGAACTCTAGATTCAACAGTACACTGGGCTTGGGTGCCTCATCCAGCCAACCTATAATATTAACAACTCCAATCAAATTTGTCTCTGACAAAGGAAAGGGAGTAATAGAGGTAGCTAGGAAGAATGCAGATCTGTCAGAGAAAAATCCAGTTCAACAGATTACGTCGAGCAGAGCTCGACGATCGTCGAACAGAGCTCGAAGATCTAACCACAGATCGTCGACCTCAGATCGACGATATCCAAACTCTGAACTTCGCCATAATCGATCTTCGAACATAGATCGACGATCTGACCCAAGATCGTCGACCTCAGCTCGACGATGGTCGAATGGAGATCAGGTCTGTGAACATTCCTTCAATGGCACATCTAGATTCAGTCCTAGAGGTCCCACATCCCAAGGCTTTAACCCCTATACTGAATGGATACTACCTCCTAAGAGATACCATCCTGAAGGTTATAAGGATCAACCTGGGATGTCTTTTATTTCAGAATTTAAGGGATATCAACCTAGGCCCAAGGTTAACTGGGTCAAAAACAAATAAGCTATTTTTGTGCAGGTGAAGACCTATCCAGTATCTAACCAACAATGGTATCTGGATAGTGGGTGCTCAAAGCACATGACAGGGAACAAGGAGAACCTATCATCCTTCATAACCAAACTTGGACCCAAGGTGATTTTTGGTGATTCAAATTTTGGTCAAACCAAAGGATATGGTGCTGCTCAGATAGGCTCAGTCACTTTTAAGAAGGTGGCATATGTGGAAGGGCTGAAGCACAATCTGATAAGTATCAATCAACTATGTGATGAAGGATACAAGGTGACCTTCAACAAATCCCTGTGTAAGATCAAGTCAGAGAATAACACAACTGTGTTAACAGGTAAAAGGACAGGTAACATTTACTTAGTAGATTTTCTTTCTTCTAAAGTAGATATCTGTTTATTCAATTCCATTTCAAAACCTAATATTTTATGGCATAAGAGACTAGGGCATATTAACCTTAGAACCATTGCTAGGCTATCCAAAGACAACCTTGTTAGTGGACTACCTTCTGGTCCCTATAAGAAGGAAGGACTTTGCAAGGCTTGTCAATTAGGAAAGCAAACTAAAAGTAGTTTTAAATCAATTAATAAGAGTGATTCACCTAGGATTCTGTACTTGTTGCACATGGACCTTTTTGGACCCATACCAGTACAAAGCCTAGGAGGGAAGTCCTATACTTTAGTAGTTGTAGATGACTTCTCAAGATTCACATGGGTATTCTTTCTGAGGAAGAAGTCTGATAACTTTAAATGTTTGATAGAGTTTCTCAAATGCATACAGATTGAGTTCAACACTCACATTGCCCTGATCAGAAGTGATCATGGGACAGAGTTTGATTCTCTTCTTATGTAAGAGTTCTGTCAAAGTGAAGGGATCAGGCATACTTTCTCAGCTCCTAGAACTCCTCAACAAAATGGGGTAGCTGAAAGGAAAAATAGAACCCTAATTGAATCTGCTACTACATTGTTGACAGATGCTCATCTACCTCTATCCTTTTGGGCTGAGGCAGTGAACACCTCCAACTATGTATTAAATAGAAGCCTGATACATAAACTAAAGGGCAAGACTCCCTATGAATTGCTCAAAGGGAAGAAACCTAAGGTAAATTATTTTAAAATTTTTGGCTGTATTTGTTACATTCATAATAATGACAAGAAATATCTAGCTAAATTCCAAGCTAAAGCTGATGATGGAGTGTTTCTGGGATACTCCATGATCAGCAAGGCCTATAGGGTATATAATAAATCATCTTGTAAAATTGAAGAATCTGTTCACATTACTTTTGATGAGACTAACATATATTATAAGGAGAAATCTACTTCTACCAAAGAACCCTTGCAGGTACAATCCATATCAGAAGGTATGGACAGATTACAGGTTAAAGAAGAGGACACAACCTCTCAACCTATTTAGCAAAAGAATGAAAGCAGTGATGATGAAGAAGTGCAACATCTTGAAGAAAATCATCCTGAAGAGCCAGTTGTTGTTCCACTAGAGGAGACAACAACACAGGCTGGTGAACAATCAACACCCCCTGTTGATTTAGTAACAACAAGAGATCATCCAATCACCCAAGTAATTGGAGAGATCTCAGCTGGTGTGCAAACCAGAAATCAGGTCAACCAGAACCTGATGCACACTTGCTTCCTATCTCAAATTGAGCCTCAATCCATTCAAGATGCAGAGCAAGATCCACACTGGATCATTGCAATGCAAGAGGAGCTGCATCAATTTGAAAGGAACAAGGTTTGGGAACTAGTGCCTAAGCCAAAAGATCATCCCATTGTTGGAATAAAGTGGGTCTTCAGAAATAAGCTGGATGATCAAGGAGTCATAGTCAGAAACAAGGCAAGGCTAGTTGCTCAAGGGTACTCTCAACAAGAAGGAATAGACTATGATCAGACCTTTGCACCAGTTGCAAGGTTAGAGGCCATCAGAATATTCCTAGCTTATGCTGCCCACAAAAGTTTCAAAGTATACCAGATGGATGTAAAGAGTGCATTTCTCAATGGGAACATCAAAGAGGAAGTCTATGTTAGACAACCTCCAGGTTTTATCTCTCTAACTCACCCTGATTATGTTTTCAAACTGCATAAAGCATTATATGGTCTCAAGCAAGATCCTAGAGCATGATATGAGACCCTAGCATGCTTTCTTCTGGAAAATGATTTTGTTAGGGGGAGAGTAGACCAAACTCTTTTTATTAGAACCCATAAGTCCCATACCCTACTGGTGCAAATTTATGTAGATGACATTATTTTTGGTTCTACTGATTAAAACTTGTGTAAAAAAAATTCCAAGCTTATGCATTCTAAATTTGAAATGAGTAGCATGGGTGAGCTGTCCTTCTTCTTAGGATTGCAAGTCAAGCAACATGCTGAAGGCATATTTATTTCTCAAACCAAGTATGCTAAAGAATTGGTTAAGAGATTTGGTATGTCTGAGGCATCTTGTATGAAAACACCCATGCCTACCAATGCTGTATTAGATGCTGATGAGCATGGGAAACCAGTTGATCAGACAACATATAGAGCAATGATTGGCTCTCTATTGTACCTTACAGCCAGTAGGCCAGATATAATGTTTGCTACATGCATATATGCTAGATTCCAAGTTAGCCCTAGAGAGTCACACCTAACTCTAGTTAAAAGGATTCTTAGGTATGTAAAAAGTTGTCCAAATCTAGGTCTCTGGTATCCAAAATATTCAGCATTTGATTTAACTGGATTCTCAGATGCTGATTATGCTGGATGAAGAATAGACAGGAAAAGCACCAGTGGAACATGTCAGTTCCTTGGTGACAGACTTGTCTCTTGGTTTTGTAAGAAGCAAACATCTGTGTCAACCTCAACTGCTGAAGCTGAGTATATGGCTGCAGGCAGTTACTGTTCACAAATATTGTGGATACAAAATCAGCTCTTAGACTATGGCTACAACTTAGAGAAGTCTAAAATTTTCTGTGATAATACTAGTGCTATCTCTATAGCACAAAATCCAGTCCTCCATAGTAGGACAAAACACATAGAAATTAGGCATCACTTTCTAAGAGATAATATAGAGAAAAATAAAATTGAACTTCAATATATTCCTACTGATTTGCAAAGGGGAGATATTTTCACCAAACCTTTGGATGAAAAGAAACACAGTTTCTTCCTAAATCAGTTAGGCATGTTAGATGGAGGAAGCCTAAATTAAATTACAAGATTTTGAAAAGATAAAACAGACCAAGACTAGGCTTAAAAATCAATTTTTTTTGTGTCTGTAGAATAAGTTCTGTCTCTGAACTGAGCTCGACGTTTTCCCAGAAAACGTCGAACGGAGATCGACGTTTTCCCATAAATCGTCGATCGGAGATCGACGGTTCTTGAAGCGTCGATCTGAGTTCAGCGCTGCCGTTAGATCTAGGCTTTCCTTCTATCTGCTCCTTGGTCGTCGAGCGGAGCTCGACGCTCTCAATAACGTCGAACGGAGTTCGACGCAATTGGCGTCTCTTCAAATTCCCTCTGTAGCCCAAATCGTCGAGCTGAGATCGACGTACTGTCGAGCTGAGCACTACGATTTTCCTTTTTCGCGTCGAACCCTAATATAAAATCATTTTTCGGCCGCCGCTCGTCGTTTACGCCTTCATACTCTCTGCAAATTCTCTTTCCCTCCAAAACCTTCTACACTTGGTCATGTTCGTTCAATCTTTGCAGGTATAGATGGCTTCAACTGCTGCCGCCCTTTCGAAAATGAAATTTGACACTGGTTTTGATATCGATATAAGCTCGTTTGATGGAAGCGATCAGCGCTTCAAGGATATTCTCAGTTTGTTCAGAGATCAGCAGCTGTTGGAAATAATGACTACCAGAATGAAAATTGCTTCAGATGAAATAAAAGAATGGTGCTATTCTGCGACAGATGAGAATGAGAATTCTGTCATCGGCTTCATAAGAGGGACCCAGGTACAACTGTCCCCGGCTCTCTTAACTGAAGTGTTTCATCTCAGTACTGGAGAAGACTCTATTGAATTATCTGGAGAAGATTATGATTCAATGCTTGATAGAATGGGTCACAATGCTGTGAACCCTAACAAACTTTTAAAGAAGAATCTGTCATTGGAATTTCAGTTTTTGGCTGATGTAGTTGGAAAAGTGCTGCTGGCCAAGCACTCTGCCCATGATACAATATCAAGATATCAGTTTTGTCTGATGGGAGCTCTGCTGGATAAGAAACACCTTGATTGGGGATCAATCTTCTTCAACTTAATTAAGAAGAGGATCAATAAGACTGCTGTGAGCTTTGGGAGAATCTTAGGGGTCTATCTGCACTACAGATGCCCTGAGCTGTTAACCTCCTCTGGGATGTTCATCAATGCATCCAAGAGGCTTTCCTGTGCCCTATTCAGCAAATGGGACAGGCAAATCATCAACCCTACAAGAGCTACTGCACCACTTCCTTCAGGCACAAGGATTGCTTTAGTCACTCCACCAGCAGAAGTGTTGCCTGCCTCTCTTCCTCCTCCAGCTGTATCCTCCCTAGCCATTTCCTCCTCTCCTCCAGTCACAAAAATAACCACATCATCCCCAATTACCACTTCCTCACCAGTTTCATCCCCTCCAGTATCCACCTCAGAAGAATTCCATCCTCTCTTCACTTATTCAACCTTCACCCTGCCATCCTTTTCCCTTGTAGATGATTCCTTCATGGATGATTCTCCTTCCTCTCCTCCTGAGCCACCCTCTACCTCCTCTTTTCAACAAATGCTTCATGACATCCTCTCCCAACCATCCTTCACACCATCTCTTGCTTCACCTATCTCCACCTCAACCTCTTCTATCTCCACAATTCCATCCTCAGAGCCATTCATTCCCTCTCCACCTTCCTCCACACCTTCAGCTCCAGCCAACATCCCTCCATCTACCTTTACTCCTACCTCTGCTCAAGCCCCACTTGAGCATGTAGATCTTCCAAGGTTGGCAGACAGACTTTATGAGTTGCTAGCCCCCAGGCTGACATCTCTGTTGGAGACTTCCCTGGCTCCACTCCTGAAACAAGTTCAGGAGCTGTCTACCAAGCTTTCCTCCTTTTCCTCCTCCCAGGCAATCCCTTCTACTGGGTGCCTTGATTCAGCTCTCCTTGAACCAAGGCAGGGGGAGATGCTTTATGAAGAAGTGGATGTGCTAGTGGTTGCTCCTGTTTTTGCATTAAATCTTCAGAGCCTGCTATCTCAATTTGATACAGTTCATTTCAGATTTCTGCCAGTACCTCTCACTGAAGATCTGTATAAGGCCATTGTGCCTGTATCTGTTTGTGATCCCAGCCACATTGAATCCTATATCAATTCCTGGAAGGCTGTGGATATTCTTGATGCTGCTACTAAGGCCATTGTGCCTCCTGTTGTTGAAAATGCTGCTGCTATTGCTGAAGATATAGAGATGATTCCAGTAATTGCTGCTGATGAAGAACTTGCTTTCTACCTAGAAGATCCCACACCTTCTGCTATGCCTGCTCCTGCTCAAGTGTCTGCTGCTACTGTTGCTCCTGCTCTAACTTCTTATCAGTTAAAGCTTCAAGAAAAGTACTTGAAAAGCATTGATGATCTGTATGACAGACCACAAAGCTCAGATAGTGACCAATTCCAGACTGAATCAGATGACTCTGCCCATACCATTTCCAAGAAGAGGAAAGCTAGAAGCAAAGCCATGATGTCAGTTCCTCCAGCTAAAGCAAAAGACTCCAATGATATTCCCTACTACATTCTGTATGATTGCCCCATTTCTGAGCCATGGATGCAATACTCCAGGAATCAACTGAAAGCTATAAGGAAGAGAAGGAAGCTTGATAAATATGAAAAAGGATCTTCACAATATCAGCCTCCTCCTCCTCCAGATTCTGGATCAGGCTCAGCCCCTCAAGCTCCAGCTTCAAGGCAAAGCTCCTCCCAATCTTATCCAAGATACTATCAAAAGGGACAACATCTAAGAGGATATCAATCCAGAAGGGGTCATTACAGAGGAAATCAGAGAGGACAAAGATCTTATCAAAGGGAAAGACAAAGCCACACTGACTCTACTTCAGGTCCTTTCCCCTACAGGCTGAAAGACACAGCTGTTTCCAGGACTCCTCTTGCTTCTGAATCTCTCAACAGGTATGAACCTCCTGTTCCTTTTGAGGATCCTGAGAACAATCCTCTATCCTGGACAGCAAGAATGAAAGAGCTAGCTGCTCTTGATCAACTAAAGAAAGCCAGAGAGCAAGGCATGGACATCTCCAATATAACAACCTTATCAGATCAAAGGAAGAAAGAATTGGAAAGATATGCTTCAAGAAAGTTTTTCAACCCAGAAGACTACATGAAGCTGCACCCAGAGGCTGTAGTTCCAAGGCCAAGATCTCAAACTTCTCTAGGTGCAGAGGATGACAGAAGATCAAAGAAAGAAACCCTGAATCCTAACAGAGAAATTTTGTTTAAAAAGGGAACTGAGAAGAAGTAAAATTGTGTAAGCTAAACTTTCATCCACCTCTGGATAATTGCTGCTATTTTATCTGTGATCTGCTATATCTTTGCTTGGTTAGCTCTTGTTTTGAATGTATGCTTATTCATTTCCTAATGTTATTGGTAAATAGTAATCCTAACCCAAATAGGGGGAGATTGTTGGAACACCCTATTACTAATTTGGGTAAGGATCACTATGTTTGTCTTAGGAAACCAGGTTGACCTAGTTGTATAGTTGTAAAGGTCAACATTAGAATGAGTCTAGGGCTTAGAACATAGGTTTGAAGCTGCCCCCAGGACCATTCCAAGATCAAAGTTGAAAAGCTAAGTCTAAGGAAATTCTCGTCGAGCTCAGGTCGACGAAACGTCGAACTCGGTTCGACGCTCTCTGAGCTCAACTTGATGAAGCGTCGAACTCCGGTCGACGATCTTCGTGCTCAGATCAACGATCTCTCTTCAGTTATTCTTCAGGTCGTTGAGCTCGGGTCGATGATCTTCGAGCTCAGGTCGACGTTTTCTGCCTGCTTGATCTTATTCTATCTCTGAGCTCAGTTCGACGATCGTGGAGCTCAGATCGACGATTCCTCTGAGAGATCGGCGTCTTTTAAGGATTCAAATGCTGTTATTCTTTGGAATGTTTTTGAATATTATCAGCATTTATGACAAGAAGATCTGCCAGCCGTTTGTCTTTATTCTGGAGCAAGTTTCAAGGTATTATTCAGAGAATGTTTGCTGGACTTTCCTCTAGAAGACAAGACTCCTTATGGAAGACTTTTATGACTGTCAACGGCTACTTTGGACAAAGAATTCTTCAGAGTATAAGATCTTCCTTTTTCAATAAAAAAAAGAAGAATACATTATATACAGAATACTGATCTCAAAAGAAGAACAGAAGAACTGTGACATAAGAATCTTCTTGTTTTACTAACAAGCATTCACAACTTCATCAAAAGAACTCCAGACACCTCATTCCTCAGTCCTCTTGCTGAAACAATCTTTTGCTGGAGATCAAAGTTCTGAAGACCTATCACCCTAGAGCAAAGCTTCCCTTCCTGAACCAGTCTACATCTCAGGGGGAGCTTTGACAACAAAGATCCACTAGTCTTCTCTCATTTGATTTGAGAACAGAGAAGACAACTTCATTTCCTTTTCCTTTATATTTTCCTGCTATAAAAGAGTTCTTGAACTCTCTTCAAAAGTTCTGTCTGGTTTTGAGAACCTTGTCAAAACTCAGTGGTGGCAAGACACCTTATCAAAAAATCCATTTTTGGTTTTTGAGCACCTTGACAAAAGCTCATTGGTGTCAGGACACCTGATCAACTCATCCTGAGTGGATTCCTACCAAGGGTGGTAGAAGAGTGGATGTACCCAGGTTTTTGGGGAACCACTATATTTCATTGTGTCTTCTGGATTGTTTGTTTGATTGTTGCTGTGTGTTGTGCTCTTAATATCTTGCTTCTTTAATTATTTTCTAGCACTATACACTATAGTGTAAATTAAATTTTATATGTGTTGATATTTTCAAAGCTGTGAAACTTATTTGAATAAACTCTATTCACCCCCCCCCTCTAGAGTTGAGATAGATCTTACCCTCACTTTCATAGGAGCTTGTTCTCTGTTTTGTGTTATTGAACTCCTTCTCTTTTTATTTCTTCTATATTTCTATTTGTTTCTCCTTTACTGAATAATAATATGAAATCCAGTCTTCAAATCTTCTAGATAATCGTTAGTAAAGTCATAAAAACTTTCCTTAAATGTCAACTGTCTCTGGAGGAAATAACCTAAGAACATTCCTTCTTTGTTTCCTTGAAATTTGCTCCAGATTTATTATAACGGCTAGAAATCTTCTTCAATAAATGCTCTGACTTGAAGACATTTTAAATCCTTAACAAACGAAAAAAATTCCAGAAATCGTCGATCTCAAAAGATAATCGTCGATCTGAGCTCAACTATCGTTGAACTGAGCTCAGAGATATTGGAATTAGTCTAAGACAGAAATCGGCAATCTGAGCTCAGAGATCGTCGAACTGAGTTCGACGCATCGTCGACAAGAGCTCAGAGAGATAGTCAAACTGGGTTCGACGCTTCGTCAATCTGAGCTCGATAACAAGTTGAAATCTTCTTCTGTGCTTCTCATCTAAACTAAGAGGTCTTGGGGAAAGCTTCCAACCTAAGTCCTAATACTTAGACCTAACTAGTTAACCTTTACTCTATACAACAAGGTCAAAGCAACAATCCTATAGATATAGTGATCCTGACCCAAATTAGTAATAGGGTGTTCCAACATGCCGCTCCTGCACAGCAACTCTTAGTGCAAGATCCTGTTGTGGATAAGGCCGTACCTGCTGATCCTGCTCCTTTGGTTCCCCCGGTGATGCTACCACCAGAGATGAATTTCATCTCGCATTTTTAGCAATTGAGACCTCCTACTTTTTACGGGAGTGCTGACTTTATGATTTTAGATGATTGGATCATCTCTATCGAGGAGATGCTTTCGTATTCTAGAATTCTAGAAGCCCAGAAGGTAATGATTGCAGCCTATCAGTTAAAAGGCCTTGCAAAGAGTTGGTGGATTCGGGAAAGGGAAAGTCTGAAGGAAGGTTATTCCTGAGAATCTTTTAAGAAGATGCTGCTGAAGAAGTTTCTACCCTCAGTCGAGCAGGACCACCTGATCAATAACTTCCTGTATCTGAAGCAGAGATAGATCTCGGTGAGCGAGTACGAGATTGAGTTTAGTAAACTGAGTAAGTTTGCTCCTTATTTGGTATCTTCGGAGGAGGGTAGAGTAAAACGTTTCCTAGGAGGACTAAGAAGAAATGTCTAGCAGTGGCAAGGAGCTTATGGAGCTGACAGTTATGTTGTTGTAGTGGAAGCTGCACTGAAGGTGGAGGCGATTGAGAATGCCAAGAATCGAGGTGTTGCGGCAAGGAAAGAGAAGAGGAAGGGTGTTGAGGATCGAAGCACTGGGGCATCCGGCCCTTCTTGAAAAAGAAAAGTTGAGAAATATGTAGCTTCTGTGGTTGACCTGGCCACCCTTATGAAAGGTATTTCAAAAGCACTGCCACTCTGAAGCAGCAGCAAGGGCACGCTATCCAAGGTGCATCCAAGAAAGATTTGGTGTGCTCATTCTGTTCTAGGAAGGGGCATGACGTGAGTCGTTGCTGTACAAAGGATAAGGCTTTCTTCTAGTACGGGCAGAAGGGGCATCTGAAGTCTTTGTGGCCTCAGGCTCAGTCCCCACTACAGCCTGCCCCGCTTTGAGCTCTACCGCTGCCACCAAACCAGGACAAAGGCAAAGGAAAGCTGAATGTGGTCACCAACGAGGAAGCTCAAAACTCTACGCAAGTTATATCAGGTTAGCCCCAGTTTAATTTATCTTTATTATTTACCGTTGTTGCCCTAGTTATCGTTCGTCTAGTTATGTATGCTATGATTTTAGGGGAGTTTAAGGTGCGGAATAGGTGGGCGCGCGTTCTTTTCGATTCGGGTGCCACCCATTCCTTTGTGTCCCGGAGGTTTGTAGATAAACATCGTCTAGATGTGGATCCATTAGGAGACTCCTTCAACATCAAGCTTCCCTCCAGTGATTCAGTGGTATCTAATCAAGGAGTTCTGAGATGCACTATATACCTAGGCAATTTCCTAGCCTTTGTAGATCTAATGGTGTTGGATCTAGCAGACTTTGATGTGATTTTGGGCATGGAATGGCTTTCCAAGTATAATACGGTCATCTAGTGCAAGGCAAAGAGATTGGACTTCAGGATGGACAATGGCCAACCTATGAGAGTCTATGGATTTCAGGACAGGTTTCCCCTATTATTTCTGCAGTACGTGCTTGTCGTGCTATAGAGTCTGGTTGCGAGGCATTTATGGTTTCTATTTCTGCTTTGGAAACTGCTTTTATTACACTGCATCTTGAGGATATCTCAGTGGTGCAAGAGTTTCCAGATGTTTTTCCTGACTGTCTTCCAGGTCTTCCTCCGGTGAGTAAGATAGAGTGTGTGATAGATATCGAGCCAAGTACTCGTCCTATTGCCAAAGTACCATACCGTATGGCTCCGCATGAGTTGGATGAGTTGCGCTCTCAGCTCGATGAGTTCTGAGGTGTGGTTTTATTAGACCAAGTTCTTCTCTTTTGGGTGCTCCTATTTTATTCGTCAATAAGAAAGATGGATTGATGAGGCTTTGCATCGATTACAAAGAATTGAATAAAGTGACCATTAAGAATAGATATCCCCTGCCAAGGATTGATGATCTGTTCGATCAGTTGTGTGGTAGCTCAGTATTATCAAAGATTGATCATCGCTCAGGCTACCACCAGTTGAGAAGTCGTGAGGCAGATGTCCCTTGGACCGCTTTCCGTTCGCGGCATGGGCATTAGGAGTTTTTGGTGATGTCTTTCGATTTGACCAATGCACCCTCTGCTTTCAAGGATTTAATGAATAGGGTGTTTAAGGACTTCTTGGACCTATTTATTATTGTTTTCATAGATGATGTCTTGGTGTATTCCCACAGTGTTGAGGAGCATACTCAGCACTTGTGTTTGGTTTTGTCGACCCTGAGGGAGCATAAGTTATATCCGAAGTTAAGCAAGTGCAAATTCTGGCTACCTCAAGTGTCCTTTCTTGGGTCATGTTGTAAGCAAGGATGGTGTTTCCGTGGACCCGACTATGATTTCTACTGTGATGGAATGGGAGAGACCTTCTACACCTAAGGAGATTAGGAGCTTTTTAGGCCTAGCTGTCTATTATTGAAGATTCATTGAAGGGTTTTCAGTGTTGTATGCTCCTTTAACTAGACTTACCCAGAAGAATATTGCATTCATTTGGAGCGATAAGTGTGAAGAATCCTTCCAAGAGTTGAAAAAGAGATTATGTAATGCTCCAATTTTAACCTTACATACTGAAGGAGTTGAGTATACTATGTATGTTGATGTATCACACATCGGACTTGGCTGTGTTTTAAAGCAAGTTGGTAAGGTGATCGCGTATGGATCGAGGAAACTATAGATTCATGAGAGAAACTATCTTATGCACAATTTGGAGTTCGTTGCTGTAATTTATGCACTGAAGCTTTGACGACACATATTTTATGGTGCGCTGTGCAAGATTTATACAGACCATAAGAGTTTGAAGTACATCTTCACTCAAAAGGAATTAAATCTGCACCAGCATTGGTGGTTAGAATATGTGGCTGATTATGAAGTGGAAATTCTTTATCATCCAGGAAAAGCTAATGTAGTAGCCGATGCTTTGAGTAGAAAGACCACCAAAATATTTGATCTGTCGATACAGACCTTGGTGGAAGAATTCCTGTTGATGGATATTGAGGTTGGGAGTGGTACTGTGCCTGCTATTCTAGAAGCAGAAGAGCCCTCTTGGATTTCCCTTACTCGAGCACTTCAGAAGGATGATCTAGATTTATTACACCTCCATAATAGAATAGTGAAGGGAGAGCTACCAGATTTCTCCTTGGATGAGTTGGATACCTTGAACTATCGGGGTAGGTTTTGTGTCCCCTCCTTTGGCGACATTCAGGCTAAAATCTATGTTGAAGCTCATGGTTCCAGTGTAGCCTACCATCCTGGCTCTACTAAGATGTATAAGGATCTAAAGCAAATTGTTTAGTTGTCAGGAATGCAGAATGATATCTCGAAGTTTGTATCAAGAATTTTTTACGTGTCAGCGTGTTAAGGCTAATGATAGAAGGCCTACCGAAATCTCCTCGTGGATATGATTCTGTTTGGTTAATAGTCGATAGATTGACAAAGTGTGCTCACTTTGTTCCCTTTAAGATTGGGTATTCTATGTAGAAGATAGCTGAGCTATATCTTGAAGACGTCATCATATTGCATGGAGTGCCTGTAAGCATTGTATCAGATCGAGAATCCAGATTTACGTCTCGCTTTTGGAAGAGTTTATAGGAGGGGTTGGGTACCGATTTAAGGTACTCCACCGCCTATCACCCGTAGACAAATGGTTAAACGGAAAGAGTAAATCAGATCGTAGATGATATGACTAGGTGTTATATTTTGGATCACGGTGGCACTTTGGATGAGCGTCTCAGACTCATGGAATTTTCTTACAATAATAGTTATCAAGAGAGTCTGTAGATGACCCCGTTTGAGGCCTTGTATGGGAGGCGTTGTAGGACTCCATTGTTTTGTGATGAAGTTGGAGAGAGACCGTTGCTTGGTCCGAAAGCCCTTGCAGAGATGAATTAGGTTGTAACTCATATTCGAGAGAAGCTCCGTGTAGCACAAGAGCATTATGAGAAGTATGCTAATCAACAAAGGGTCGATCTGGAGTTTGTCATTGGAGACTTGGTTTTTCTGAAGGTTTCTCCGATGTCTGGCGTTAAAAGGTTTGGAAGGAACCACACGTTAGATCCTCGGTACATGAGACCATTGCAAATTCTTGAACGCATCAGAGTATCAGCTTATAGGTTGGAGTTGCCTGCTACCTTCCCTGGTGTCCATGATGTGTTCCATGTGAGCCAGTTGCAGAAGTGTATTCATAATGATCGTCAAGTCTTCGACTCGGTGCCCTAGATTCAGCCCAACCTTACGTATGTGGAAGAACATGTTCGTATTTTGGATTCTCAAGAGCATGTATTACGGAGGAAGACTATCCCATGGTCAAGATTCTTTGGATGAATCAAGACGTCGAGTGTGCGACATGGGAATCTGAATCGGCGATGAGGGAATCTCATCCACACCTCTTCTCTTAGTTCGGGTATGTCTTTATTATTTCAGTCATGTTCCATTTTCTCATTTTGATTTGGTTTTGGAGTTGTGATAAGTTTCGGGACGAAACTTCTTCTTAGGGGGAGTGACTGCAACGCCCCCGATTTTTCGATGATTTTATTTGATTTGGTATCGTCGTATTTATGACGTCGTGGTGTTACTTTTAACGTCGAGTTGACGACGCATCGCCGTTAAGGTATTTTCTCGTCCATGCGGTTGAGTCGGCCAAATTCTTGACGTAATCGAAAAATTTTGCATTTGGAATTTAAGTTGAATAATTTTTTACTTGCTCGTCATGTTTCGTCGCAATCCGAGCGATATTCATGTCTCGGTGATTTTCCGAAGTTTTGTGTAATTTATGCTTGCCGTATACAATGAAAATTAATATCTCGGGAATGGCTCGTCGGATTTAGGTTTTGACTTTGCCGTTGGGTTCATAGCGTCAGTATTCGCCTATGGTGCGAGTTTCGTTCAATTCAGCACGCGTATGAGCCTCTATTTTGAACTCGTGTTTCTTTGTTCAAAAATATAAAATATGAATATTTTATAGCACTATTCAAAGATGTGATTCACTATTCATCTCTATAGTTTGAATTCTGGTATATTTGTAAAATTCATTAATTCAGCACTGTTCTTTATTTGATGTTTTGCTTTGAAGTTCTCGAGTGATTTCTGTTCTCTCGAGTAAACTCCTGTGTACATCTCGAGTAAATTCCTGTCCATCTCGAGTACCAGCTGTTTATCTCGAGTTTCCTGTTTCAGTCTGTGTTCGGGCACCATTTTTAGGGTCAAAACAATTTCAGATGGAAAAATTATTAACATGAAATTTGTTCGTCTCAATGAGATCTAACACTCTTATGTTGGGCACTGTTCGATTTGAAGCCATCCTAGACCTCTATTTTTGATTTCCGTGAACCTACTCATAAATCGTTCGTACTGTGGTATTTTATCTCGAGTATTATTGATTATCTCGAGTGCTACTGATATTTCTCGAGTTTTATACCTATTATCTCGAGTTCTATTGATTCTCTCGAGTGTTGTATGTTCTATCTCGAGATAAGTACGTGTATCTCGAGTATCCTTAGTCTCCATCTCGAGTAAACCTATTGTTCTCGAGATTTCCATTCCAGTTTAAGTTCGGGCGCCATTTTGAGTGTCAAAATGGTGGCGTACAAAAAATGGTTAACATGAAATTTGTTCGTCTCGACGAGATCTACAACTTTGTATTTGGTCCGTTTTCCTTACAGTTTATACAAGAATATTTTATATATATATATATATATATATATATAAACTCTTATACTTAGGTTATTAAAAAGAAAAGAAACGTCTTATCTTCATCTTCTCCGATTTTCCTCCCGAACAAGAGCGGCGTGAGCGTGAGAGAGAAAATATTTCGTGAACCTTCCGGTGGCCGTCAACGGTGCTCCGGTGCTCGAAATCTTCATCAAAACATAGATCCAGAAAGCTCTCGCCGAGAGCTATGCCATCGTGGAAATATCTTCCCCATTTCTTGAGATTTATCGTTAGGGTTTTTTTCGGCCCTAACCTCTTTTTTTGCCGTTCTTGTTCAGATTTCAACTCCTCCCGCATCCTTTTGCCCCGATCTACGACGTGGAGTGATTCAGAGGACTTTTTCCGGTAAAACTAAGGAAAGTGGTGGTTTACCCTCTTTTCTCCTTGTCCGATTTGATGGTAACGAATGAGTTTTGTTCGTTTATCTTCTTACATTTTTTTTATGTCTTTCCAAGTTATAGCTATGTCTAATCTTTCGATCCCTTGAAAATTACTAAATCTTGTCTTGTTAACTGAATCTTATAGCTTCACAGAGGTTTGATGAAATGTTTTTAGTATTGGCTTTAATCGCCTTATTTACTGTTGTTGAAGAATGCGTTAGAGTTTATCTAGGATTGTTAATCGCTCTTAAAGGTTGATCAACCTTGTCTTTAATCTAGGAAATGTCGAGTAGAATCCGATGCGCCAAGTCTTGAGATTTATTTCATGGTGTTTCTTTGTTGCGGGTGTTTGTGGGCAAATCCGCCGACCGCAAGGTTTTTTTCCTTTATTAGTACCTCATGGAACTCTACTGGTTTTTGGTCATTTGCGGTGATTGGTGGAGTGTGTAAGTTTCCCCCCCAGATTAGACGAATTTTAACATATGTGAGTGGTATATCTCAAGAAGTGACCACCCTTCCTGTGTTTATGGGTAGAGTTGACCACAGGTGGCTAATTAAGTTTTGGAGTACTCTTTCTTATGATTTAATCATGCTTTCCCCTTGCTTTGGGTATCTGGCATGATTTTTTCTACGTGATGATTCACGTAAGTTTTTTTCTTCTGATTTATTTCTTAGAGTTTTATTTATGTACCTTACTTTAGTACTCTTGGTCCTGGGTTGGTACCCCTTTTGACCATTGTTTTCTTTTGCTTACTTTTTCTGCCACCAATTGTACCTTTTTGCTGAGGTGTTCTGTCTTTGGAATGCCTCAAGTTCGGAGCATTAGCAGGTAGTGGAGCTGGTTTTAGAGTTCTTGAAGCAGCAGTGTTGGCTGTGCGTTTTCCCCTCGCTGTAGCAAGTTAGTTTGTTGTTTCAGTTTTTTTTCCTAGTCTCAGACATACTTTTGTATTGTAGGTTAGTGTCAGTTTGTTGGCGCCCATAATATTGTTGATTTTGACACTTGCTAGCTGTTGTGGTTTCCTTATGTTTATGTTTAGATTACTTGCTCTCTGGAATGATTTATTGTTAGGACTGCACGTTAGATATTTTTAACTTATAAAACCCTATTAGTAGTAAAGCATACATGCAATCTCCTTCAAAACTAAGTCACTATTTTCTAATAAGCGTAAAGACTTTTTTCCATACACTTATTATAAACCTAGGGTCAGCATAGCATGAGTTGTTCCTCGGGGACAATTATACTCATGTAGGATGTTAGAGTCAATTTGAACAAGTGTCTTCCGCAAGCGTATAATTATATTTTGAATTATGGACTAGATGATCCACTAAGTTGAGGGATATGGCTATCTTCTTAACATAAACAGGATTTCATTCATAATAACCTATGTTTTTTTTAAACTGTAGAGTTTGGAGTCTTGCCTGAGTGTCTGCAATTATCTCCTGGACGGCGTGGTGTCGTAACACACATATTCCCTTACTCTGATATAAATTAATTATTGGGAAAATGCAGGTTGTGACAGCGATCTAGAGCAATCTCTCATAATGAGTCCGGACAAGACGAGCTGTCCAGCCTGGATAATGCGATATTGTTAGAAAGGAAGAAGTATGAAGAAAAACTTAAAGATGTTCAAGTAGAGTTAAAGAGACGGATAGAGTGAGAAAAGGCTCTAGAGGACCAGGCCGCCAGCATCTATACGGCGCTTGAGAGGTGCGAGAAGGAGAAGCGACGACTTGGCGAGTATGCCCGCCACTATAGAGGAAGATACTTGGCTTTAGGGAGGAAAGAAAGAACAAACAAAGTGCCGAGGTCGCCGCAGAGATGCCACAACTGCAAGATCGGCCTGCTTCAGGCTCAAGCTCTAGCGGCAGGTGGGCAGTCCGCGGCAGACGAGGTATAGAGGCCGACAGCCGAGCCTGTGTTTCTTATGAGCCTAATAGACCGGGAGGCCGCGCGTAAGCACCGCAGTTTAAACTCGATGCATCATCTGATCTACCAGCTATATAGAGAAGTGCTGGAGGGAAGCGACAAGGCGACGCATCTTGGCAGGGATCGGCAGGAGCGACCTGCGTGACCTGACTGTAGAGGTCGCTAAGTCCGCTTGTAGATGCGAACAATTTGATTTGATGTTTGATTTATAATAGGTGTGCTTTGAACATTGCATGCTTCTTTGATCGAACTGTGATGTGAACTTTGTTTGATCTGTATAATATTGCACTGATTTGAACAATGTTGCGATCTACGTGATGTGAATTTTTCTGCAGGTTGATGTTGAATGCGAGCTGACTATGTGTTCGCATATTTTTATTTGTGAATTGCTTAGAAATTTCATAGGAATACTGAAGATATAGCTAGCTAGGAGGACTGACTATGCGTCCGCGATCTTTGATTAAAAGAAGCAGGGTCTGCGCAACCTAAGTCATCAAGTTTTGCGGACTGGCTGGAAAGCTGTCAGACCAAATTTCTATAAATAGAGCTCAAGTCTTCTATCTTTTTAGGAAATGCGATCGAAGCAGAAGACCCCGCGGTCTCGAAAAATTGTGTCCGCTCGAACTAATGCTGCGATCGCCTTTTATTCCATCGACCATAAGAAGTGTAAGTTGACAGAGGCTGATCTGGAGGATTTTTTTGAAAAGCATATGGCGGACTCGCCAGTTCTTGTCCGCCTTCCTGAAGAACTAGAAAGGATCAACTTCTCCACTACAACCCAAATTGCATTGCTGATTGATCACTTCGACTGTGGATTCAAATTTCCCCTACTGTTGGAGATCGCCGAGATATTTTAACACTATGGCATGGTTCCGGGGCAGCTCGCACCGAATACCTTAGCCGTAATTTTCAGCTACCTTTCTTACCTGCGATCTGAAAAGATTGCTTTTTCTTTAAATATTTTTAGGTAAATTTTCTTAGTCCGCTCGATAACACAATCTGGAGGCCTCCCATATAAAGGTGTTACATATTTCTACTGCCAAGGAATGAAGGTTTTGGGCTTACCGAATAAAATCCATAACTGGACCTCTAGGTACCTGATCTTTGAAGGCGACCTGGGGTTCGCGCATACTCATCCGCAAGAGCGCGCGAACTCTGTCTTCAAGAGTGTGAATCTTGACGCAGTGGAGACCGCCATTGTTGAGTTCTTGGCGGGAGAAAGACTTGACATCGAGCACTACAACCCGCTCCTGCCCATCTTATAAACTGTAGCTAGCTAGAAGAGTAAGTCCCGCGACCTATCTTTATATCAGATGCAACCTGCTATGTATCCGCCGCGACCTGCAATTGATTGCCATTTCCTTTTCTTACAGCGACCTTGGTGGTGCCCGCGAATCCGCCTCAAACACTAGACGGCCTGACTCCTACACAAGAGCAAAGAAAAAAGGAGAGAGCAAGGAAAATAAAAGAGGAGGGGGACCCCGCCACGGACTACTCTTCCTCTGAAATTTTTGATATGCATGGCTTTGGAAAAAGCCAGAAGGATCTAAGGGGAAACCCGATGATCCATTGGCACAGTAAGAACAAACATGTCTACCTTTCCACTGCTCTTCCATCCTGGAAGAGTTCGCAGATATCTCATCATGCTCATGTGGCGATCTCTGCGCTTTATGGGAAGCGCAACTTGCACGACCTGAAGGGCATCCCGCCTACCAATCTCCCCTTGCTCGCCGCCCAAGCCAATGCGAATAGCGTCGTGTCGAGCCACTTCATGGGTCGTTTGACGTGCTACCTTCTCAATGAGAACGAGTAACTTCAGCAAGAGAATAAGTTGCTGAAGGAAAGAAACAAACGGTTTGGAAAGAAAATCAATCTCCACAAAGAGAACAAAGCGGCAAGTTTTTGTATTCGCAGTGATCTCCATTGCTTGTCCGCGGCGAACTGAATCGTTTTGCTTTTCTTCAGACCACATATGATATTGCAAACCACAGCTTCCAAGACGCAATGTTTCCCCATGTGAAGGTGAGTGTCGAGGTATCCATTGAGCGATTCATTGAAGGCGGCTTCGCCAAGGATGGGTTGGAGACAGTCCCTTTTGTGCGGCACTTCCCCGAGCTAAAAAAGCAGGTCGCAGAGATGGAGCGATCTGCAAAAGGAAAGGCAGTAGATGATGATGAAGAAAAAGAGGAGAGTGAGGAGGGCTTAGCCGAAGTTGAGGTTGGCGAGGATGCTGGCTCAAGTCAGTAGAGGAAGTGCCAATCAGACGAGTCTGCTTCTTCATCAAGCTTTGATGAAGGCAGTCCGCGGATAGCGAGAGTTCGGATGGCAGCGACAGTGACTCGGAAGTCTACTCTCCTGAGGTCAATGCTGATGAATCTTCAAGCCTTGATGCTCCTGAGGAAAAGAAACGGAAGATAACAAAATAAAAAGTTGTATTTTGCTTTAATTATTTGTAAAGGGGCAGACTCGATCAGAGGTCGCCAATTATGAAATAGATGTAAATTTTTGACTTCAATGAATACAAGGGATATTTTGATCAGCTTGCGTCTTCTGAAATTTTTATTGATCATTTCTTGTTTTCTTCAATGCTTTGTTAAGACTTGCTGTCTACAATGTATATGATCAATAATAGACCTCGTGGTTTAATGAAAATCAGTCTGCGCCTTTTAGACTTTTGGCCACGTGCTTGGGATTAGTATTGCTTGAAGATAACCAAGATTGATAATAATCAAGGCCGCGATACTTGATTTGTAGCCCACAAAGTTTATATAACATGACTCATCTTGCCAATAAGATATGGATAATTGGAGGATTCTGACGGATATCAATTCCAGTCCGCATATTTATTAACCAATATTCTGATAATAAACTTTCGCGAACTAAGAAAAGATAGACAGTTGACGTTGCGAACTGAGAGAATTATTAATAAACTTCTGCGGGCTGATAAAGATGAGTTACAGACTTAAGTTACCAAGCGGGCAGGTCCGCACGAAGCCCATTACTTTCCTCGCATGGTCACATGAGCTGCAAACCACATCACCCAACTTGGCGGCCTGTAAGATCAAGCCTTGCGGACTGTGGCGACTACGAGGATTGAGTCCGACTGAATAGAAATGATCCACATCTTAGGTGACCAAGCGGGCAGGTGCGCACGAAGCCCATAACTTTCCTCACAGGTCACAAAAGCTGTAAGAGCAACCCATTGCAAAAATTGGCAGATTACGTGGATACCAAAATATAGTTCGCGATGAGAAATGATTCACAACTTAGGTGACCAAGAGGGCAGGTGCGCACGAAGCCCATTACTTTCCTCGCAGGGTCAGAAGAGTTGTAAGATCACCCCAGAACTAGCGGACTGAGCATATTCAAAAGACGCAGTCCGTACCCTGCCTAAATTATTTCTGCAAGATGAGAATGAGTTGCAGACTTAGGTGACCAAGCGAGTAGGTGCATATAACATTGCTTTCCTCACAGTGTCATAAAAGTTGTACACTCAATCCTCACCCAAAAGAGAGGAGAAAGGTTTACTGCCGTCTTACTTGGAGTACAGTCCAGATTGATCTTTTGGGCAGGTGCATATAACATTGCATTCCTCTGAGATCAACATGGTTGTTGGTCTCCTACAGGCACGGTTTGAGGGTTCCAAAGAGTATTCGAGGGTCACAAGAGGTGAGCAGGTGCATATAGCATTTCTTTCCCCACGTGATCATCAAAGCAGTAACGATATCCCTTACAAGGTAAGGTAGAGCTAGCACCCACCCTATCCCTCAAAAATGTAGAGGTGAGGTTAGATACCAGTCGAGATCCGAAATTCAGTAGCCCACTGCGCTAGAATCTAAAAGCTCCCACAACACGGTGTGAAATCTCCCCGCTACATATGGCTATGGTGGTATTATACTAATGACAACGATTCAAAGGGGGGGGGTCCAAGCTGATCACGGCGATGTCTCATGGAGTCAGTTATGCTTGCTTTTTGAATTGTTCAGGAGACAGAAAACACTCAGAAAAGCATCAGTAAGGGGCCTTTGGTTAATGATAATCTTTGAAAAAATTACAAAGAAAGATTAAGAGAGTAGTTGGTTCAAGAATAGAACCGTTTAAGATCATCCCCACTCCATGTATGCGGTACATCATCTCCTTCGTAAGTTTGTAGATGATAAGCCCAATTCTTTAGTACTTCTTTGATGATGAATGGACCAGCCCATGTCGGATTCAGCTTCTCCACTGAGCCGGTTCTTGCAGTAACATCCACTTTTTAAAGAATAAGGTCTCCCACTTGAAAGTGTTTGATCCTTACGTTATTATCAAAGTATCTGGCCATCCTTCTCTTTACTTCTTCCTGTCTTATTGCTGCTTTATCTCTGATTTCTTCAATATGATCTAAACTGAATTTCATCTCTTCATTATTCAGCTCAAGATAATCTTCCATGCCCTGTCTAGCAAGCAGAACTCTGGGTGATGGTATTTCAAACTCAACTAGAATGAGGGCCTCTGAACCATGAGAGAGCTTGAAAGGAGTCTCTCCAATGGATGATGAAGGTGTTGTCCTCAAGGTCCAGAGAAACGATGGAAGTTGATTAGCCCAACTACCTTTGAGATTCTGTATTTTTTTCTTGAGCAAGTTGAGAATTTGCTTGTTTGCTGCTTCAACCTGGTCATTAATCCTGGGATGATGGACTGATGCAAAACGCAGCTATGTTCCAATCTGCCTACAAAAATCAACCATCTCACTATTGTTGAACTGTGGCTCGTTGTCTGTGATAATTGCCATTAGAATTCCATGCCGGCAGACTATCTCGCCCCAAATTAATTTCTTTACAACCTGAGTTGTCATTTTAGCTAATGCTTTTGCCTTGATCCACTTACTGAAATAATCAATCATCAATATAATGAAATGTCGTTGTCCGCTTGCCATGGGAAAAGGACCAAGGAGATACATTCCCCATACTACAAAGGGCTATAGAGTTGCCATTGATCTGAGAGACTAAGCTGACTGATGTTGAAGTGGATCAAATTTCTGGCATTGAGCACATTTCATTGCATAAACTTCTGAATCTTTCTTCATAGTAGGCCAAAAATATCCTTGCAGAGGATCCTCTTTTCCAAAGTCCTTGCTCCTGAGTGACTTCCACACTCACCACAATGAACCTCATGAAGCACAATAGGAGCTTCTTCTTCTGAAACGCATCTTGCCATAGTTGACAGGAAGGTCTTTCTATACAAGATGCCTGATACAAAAAAGTAATGCGCTGCTTTTATTCTGAATTTCTTCTTATCTTTGATTGATGAATGAAAGTTGCTTGTAGACAGATAGAGAATGAACGGATCCATCCAGGAGGAATGTTGATCAATCTGCATCATCTCTTCCTCATCCAATGCCAGGTGGAAGAGTTTAGAAGTTGTTCCTCCTAATGGAAGTCCATGCTCATCAAGAACATCTACTTCTTCATTTTCAGTCCTTGGAATATGCTCAATGGTAAAACTTTTGAATTTGCCAACTTCGATCTTGACCAGAGCAAGATACTTCTTCAAGATTGGCTCTCTAGTCTCAAAGTTACTAAAAACTTGTGATGCCATCACCAGAGAATCTATTTTGATGTGAACATGATTGATCCCCAGTTTTGTTGCAAGCTTTAAGCTGGCCAATAAAGCTTCATACTCTGCTTGATTGTTTGTTGTTGGAATGAAAAACTTTATTGCATGCTCCAACTTAATGACATTAGGATTAATGAGAACCACTCCTTCTCTAGAGTAATTCTTGCCTAAGGCCCCATTAACATGGATGGTCCAAGCCAAAAGAAAACTTTCTGCTTGACCAGAGATTGATTCTGCTGTATCAATCAAGAAATTTGCCAACACTTGAGCTTTTATGGCTGTTCTAGGCACATAAGAGATCTCAAATTCACTTAACTCTATTGCCAATTTAGACAACCTTCCTGAATGCTCTGGCTTCTCCAGCACACTTCTCAACAGTTGATCTGTTACTACCTGAATTGCATGTACTTGGAAATACAGACGAAGTCTCCGAGCTGACATTACTAATGCTAAAGCCAACCTCTCAAAAATCGGATATCTTGTTTCTATGCTCTTGAGGATACGGCTAACAAAGTAAACCGGGAACATCCTCTTATTCTCTTCTCAAACAAGAACTGAGTAGACCGCCTTCGGGCCAACTCCTAGATATAAGAACAACATTTCCCCTGATCGGGGGATCTACAGCAGAGGTGTTGAAGTTAACTGCTTTTTCAGCTGCTCAAAGGCTTCTGAACACTCTTCTGTCCACTCAAATTTGGACGCTCCTCGAAGAGTTCTAAAGAAAGAGTCACTCTTGTCTCCAACTTGAGATATGAATCTCTCGAGACCTGCTAACCTTCCTCCTAACTGCTGAACTTCTTTTGTTGTTTTAGGAGGTGCCATATCAAGAATAGCTTTGAACTTGTCAGGATTGGGGGCAATTTCTTTCAGAGTAAGGAGATGACCAAGAAATTTCCCCTTACTTTCTCCAAAGGTACACTTTAGTGGATTAAGTGTCATCTTATACTTTCGCAGAGTAGCGAACATCTCTGCTAGATCATGCAAGTGTAGTGAGAAGATTTTACATTTGATCAAGAGATCATGAACATATACTTCAAGATTTCTTCCTTTTTGTTCCTTAAAAACACGATCCAACATTCATTGGTAAGTTGCACCAGCATTTTTAAGCCCGAAAGGCATCACTAAGTAACAATAGCAACTGTCATTTGTGATAAAAGATGTATTAGGAATGTCGGGCTTATGCATTCTAATTTGATGATAACAAAATAATGCATCTAATAAACTCATAAAAGAATACACAATTGCAAAATCAACTAATGAATCTATCCTAGGTAAGGGATAGTAATCTTTAGGGCACGCTTTATTCAATCGAGTGAAATCAACACACATTCTCCATTTCCCCCCAGGTATTGAATTTCACAGATAAATTGTGCCTTGAGGAGTTTGGCAACCTCCTCTCTGATCGGCTCAGCTAGCTTGGTCACCACATCTCTTTTCTTTTGTTGCACATGCTTGACACTTGGATCTATATTGAGATGGTGGCAGGTGATATCTGGATCAATTCCTGGCATGTCCTCCACTGACCAAGCGAAGAAATCCAGGTTCTCTAGCAGGTAAGATATCAACTCGGCCTTCTGATCTTCTGGTAGCTCCGATTTGATGGAGAGATTCCTCTCCTCCCCTTCAGTAATGGGGACTCCTTGAGTCACCTGGGTAGGTTCCAGGTGAGCTCCTTCTCTATCATCAGCTGATTCTTAACTAGAAGATGCTTCTAGCTCTGTAGCTGTAAAAGCGGGAGGATTGGTTTCAGTCACATTGACTGTGCGAACATAACAATCCCGAGCCTTCTTTGGATCACTCCTGATCTTGCAATGAAGACCATCAATGTTGAACTTGATGGCCAGGTGGTAGGTTGAGATTACAGCTTGATATTTGTTGAGCAGGGGCCTCCCGAAAATTTCATAATAGTTGCTTGGAGCATCAATTACTATGAACTGGATCTGTTGTGTCACCCCTCCAAGCCTTACTGAGAGTGTGACACTTCCTTCAACCTTCTTCCTCTCGCCGGAGAAGCCATAGAGTGGCCCTTCGGTGGAAAGTAGAGGCTTTCCAGTCTTTAGGGACTCAAAGGTTGGTTTGAACAGAAGGTTGACGGAACTGCCTGTATCAATCAGGATTCTGTCTACGGTATAGTCTTCAATGACAACTTTGATCACGACAGCATCGTTGAATGGATTGGTAGTTGGGGGAAGGTCTTCCAGACCAAAAGTGACACGACCCACTAATGGAGCAGAAGACATGGTAGAGGCGACCTCTGCCCGAGAGACCCTTGTTATAGAAGATTTGCGAGTAGACATAGTCCCAGCTCCACCATGAATGCAAAAGAGCCGCCCTGATGTAGACGACGACCCACAACATTTTGAAGACGGTGACGGCATGCTTGCGGATGAACATGTGGAGCGTCTCCATAATAGCCGTCCTGAACGCAAACCTATATATTATTAATTAATAATATATATTAATAAATTATTATTAATTAATAATTCATTTCTATGTTTAGTATTTTTGTCGCAATGTTATTTTCATTTCATGTATGATGGGTGCTTATAACCATCAATTATTATTTTTATTTCATGTTCTTAATTATTGTAATTGTTATGTCATGATGGGTGCATTTAGCCATCATGAGTTGGTTAATTTTCTATGGTGAAGATTGAGTGGTGTAGCCTATATATAGGTATGTATGTTTCATATTTTGAGAATTGAAGAAGAATATTTGAAAAAAAACCTAATCTTGAGAATCCCCTTCTCTTCTTCCCCTTGGCAAAACTCCCTCCTCCTCTCCTAGTTTTGGCTGCCGACCACTTCCCCTCTCCTCTCCCTATCCTATATTCCTCCTCCTTTCTTCCTTGCCACCTCAAAGCCGACCACCAACTCCTCCCACTAACCCGAGCCCTCCCCCTTCATCAACAAGCCACCCCAAGTAGCCGGCCACCTCCTCCCCTAATAAGTCCGACCACCTCCACTCCTTCAACCCGAGAACCTCCCCATCTCCTCTAGAACCTGATCAACCACCTTCATCAAAAAACCCGAACTCTCCTCCTTTCCCTCACAACCCGACCACCCTTCTCCAACCTTAACCCGAGCCCCTCATCAAAACCGCATCCCCCCTCCTTCATCCTAGCCCAACAAGGCCACCAACCTAGCCGCTAACCCCTCTCCCTCCATAATCAAACCAACCACCACCTTCCATAACTACACCCAAAACCTACCACCTTTTCTCTCTCCTACCGTATATAGATATATATTGCCAAATCTAGAAGATCTCTTCGTAGTGGAATTCCAACTCCGGCATGACGCGACGAAGGCGGATGAGTTTCTCTCAAACCGGCGTGACTCCGACGGAGCTGTTGAAGAACGATCCATGCCGAGAAACCGGAATCATCCATTCCGGTTGGGTAATGAAAATTTCCACTCTTGTGTGTTTCTTTCCTTAGATAATCTTGTGGTGGATATTCGTGGCGTGAAATTTGGATAGCATTAATTTTATCGTGGATTTCTTCAATTGGTTGTGTTTTTCTTGATTGATTTGATTTTCGAAAAGGGTTTGGCGAACTCTCATTTTCTTTTGTTGGGAGAGATTTACCTTCTTTGAGTCGTATTTTATTCAGTAGATCTCTTTTGGTATAATACCGCTCATTCGGACAGTGTAGGTCCCTTTAGCCAGAAAGAACATTGGCCTATAGCCCTTGTTCGGTCCTAATCAGTTTGGCTACCCGTACGCTAGCATATAATTGATAGAATTAATATCATGGTGCGGTGTAGAACGGTTGTGCGGTTATAGGATTTGGATCATAGAGAGATAAGCGTGCTAGCCCGTAGATATATTTTGGTGTCAATGTGTAACATCTCATTTCCAACTAGACCCCTAGAGGTGGTTTTGTCATAACAGAACCCTAAGAAACCAAAGAATTGAAGTCTATCGACCAAGATTTTGAGTCACGGGTTGGTCACGCCTGTGACCGACCCGTCACGCCCGTGACCTAGGGCGTGACCCCTTCGACGATCGTTGACCTCAGAAAGACGATCGGCGAGCTCGGAAATTTCAACATGGTCCTTGTACGCCCGTGACCGATCCGTCATGTCTGTGACCTTGGAATGGCGTTGAGTGAGCTTAGCTCACTCAACGCCATAAGCTAGATGGCGTTGAGAGCACAGACTACACTCAACGCCATCTTAAGTAGGCTGGTGGCATTGAGTGACCAGAGCTCACTCAACGCCATAAGCTAGACGGCGTTGAGTGCACAGACTGCACTCAATGCCATCTTAAGTAGACTGGATAGCATTGAGAGAGCTTAGCTCACTCAACGCCATAAACTAGACAGCATTGAGTGCACGGACTGCACTCAACGCCGTCTGCTGAGGCCTGGAATGGCATTGAGTGAGCTGAGCTCACTCAATGCCATAGTTTGGATGGCGTTAAGTGAGCTTACCTCACTTAACTCCATAAGCTAGATGGAAATGAGTGCACAGACTGCACTCAATGCCACCTTAAGTAGGCTGGATGGCGTTGAGTGAGCAGAGCTCACTCAACGCCATAATCTGGATGGCGTTGAGTGAGCTGAGCTCACTCAATGCCATAATCTGGAAGGGCTGCATTTTGGATGGCGTTGAGTGAGCAGAGATCACTCAACACCGTATCCTGGATTGCGTTGAGTGAGCAGAGCTCACTCAATGCCGCAATATGGTTGGCGTTGAGTGAGCAGAGCTCACTCAACGCCGTAGCTTGGATAGTATTGAGTGAGCTTAGCTCACTTAACGCCATTTTACTTAGAATTTTTTCGGCGTGATTTTTGGCTGTGTGCTGGTTCAGTTGAACCGCGCCGGTCTAGGAAGTGGGCCGTTTTCTCTTATTAAGACTTAGTTAAGCCTTAATTTAAATGTTGACCTGTCAAGTATGCCACATGGACCGATGGTTTTGCAAAGAAGAGCAGTTTCGGCCATGGCCGAGAACCTGCTCTCATGGCCATCAATGGCACATGATGTCGTGGACTTTCCCCCTCCTCTTTAATGGCTGAACTCAACTCCTCTAGGGAATAGGAGGAGTTTCCAACCGTTACTTGGCTGGATTGAGCCAGGTTCAACCCCCTACCTCCATGGTCGAGCCAAGCTTTCAATGGTATTAATGGCCATTGAAGTTCTGGACTTTACCCTCCTTAACCGAGCTTTTAAACACCATCAGAGGCCCAAAAGGAACGTTTCCCAACCCTTACCTGAAGCTTTTGAGCCCTCCCACGGTGCTATTGCAGAAGTCGAGCGGCGCCACCATCGAAAATGGCTTTCCGTCGATCTGCACGCCTCCAGCCCGCGAACAAGGTCCTCCCCTCCTCTCTCTCTACGGGTATATCTTAGCCTTCTTTAGGATTAAGAATCGGGCTCAACGGAGCCCGATCGGAAGAGCTCCTCTTCCCCTTTTCCCGAAAAAAAAGCTAGTCACGGGTTGATGGAGCCGACTTCCCACGACATGTGGCCGAGGAGCGTCCTCCCTCTAACGATGACGGTGACCCGATAGATATGAATGGAGACGACGGCCCATAACTACTTGAAGACGGCGATGGAGCACTAACACATGACCTTGAAGAGCATCTCCACAATAGCCGTCCGGAGTGCAAGACCATTTATAATTTATTAATAATAAATATTAATAAATTATGATGGAGTAATAATATATTTTATTATTTGTTTTATTTCAAAATTATCATTGTTATTTCATGTTTAATTTCATGTATTAGTTGTTATATGGTTATGATATAAAACCATTAGTTAGATTTCATTTTTCATGTTGGGCTGCATGTAGCCAGTTGGAGTGTTTGTTTTAGCCTATATATAGACATGTACCCCTTTGTTTCTCATTAGTGAATGAATGAAAAGAAAATAAATTTCAAGAATTGAAATCCTCCTCCTCCTCCAAGGCTAGTTTTCGGCCCTCCTCCTTCTACTTCCTCTTTGGCCGCCGGCCACCACTCCCCCCTCTCTATCTCGGCCTCCCTCCTTCTTCCTCTCCTCTACTTCCTTGCAAACCCGAGCCCTAGCTACCACCTTCCTACCCGGCCCCTCCTCCAAGCCACCACCTCCTCTCTCACAAACCCGGCCACCACCAAACTCCAACAACCCGAGCCCCTCCCTCCTCCACAAAATCTTAGCCGCCAACCACCAACACCAACAAGCCCGACCCCTTCCTCATCCCCGTCCTAAATCCAAATATAACTTTCCAAATTAAGTTCTAAGCCTACCATAATAGAAATATTTCATTCCCTAAATATTTCTCAATCCACCACCTTTTCTCTCTCCTACCATATTTAGAGATATTTGTTTCCATATTTAGAAGATTCCGCCGGGACTTTCCAAATATAGCGTGACACGAAGAAGGCGACGAATTTCTCTCCCTTAGGCGTATCTCTGGTGGTGCCATTAAGGAACGATTCTAGTCGAGTGAATCGGATTCATCAAATTCGGTTGGGTAATGAAAATTTCCACCTTTATGAGTTTCTCTTCTTTAGATAATTCCTGTGGCATTGGCAAATAGCGCGCCTTGTGTAACGCTTGATTTTTTTCGTGATTAAATTTATTTTAGTTATTGTCGTGTTTATTTCTTTCGTTTAAGTTCGTTAGGTGTTGCGGCCCTCGTTTTTATTTTGTTGGGAGAGAACCACCCTTGCCCGAATCTTTTTTTTTCGGTGGTTTCTCTTTTGGTACAACACGCTTGATCAAACTGTGTGGGTTCTTTTCGCTTGAGAGGACCTTGGCTTATCGCCTTGGTATTATCTTTAAGGGCTTTGCGAACCCTCCATAATTGTTAGTGTAGCAATAATATTAATTAAACCGCTGCGACGTTAAATGCTTGAGTGTGACGTGAGAGTTATTCGAGAGTGTCGCGTTTGTTTCGTCGACCACCAAAATGCTCGAAAGAGCGGGCCTACATCAATTTTGTATCAGAGGGAGGTTCTCGTCAATTTCCTAGTTTACACTCCTCCCCCTCTTATGTGGCACGCACATACGCACTCACCCGTTTCGTTGCAGATCAATTTTTAGAAAAATTATTTTCATGAAATGCATTGAAATTCCACAATATCAAATTTCAAATTTAAAACAAATAAATTTAAAATTTCAGATTTCAAATTTCGAAATTCGACAAAATTTAAAATTAAAATTTCAAATTTCAAAATTTAAAATTCAAATTTCAAATTTCAAATTTCAAATTTCACATTTCAAATTTAAAAATTAAAATTTCAAATTTCAAATTTCGAAATTTCAAATTTCAAAATTTAAAATTCAAATTTAATATTTCAAATTTCATATTTCAAATTTAAAATTTCAAAATTTAAAATTTAAAATTTAAAATTTAAAATTCCAAATTTCAAATTTTTCTCCAAATTAAAATAAATAAATAAAAAAATTTGTGGTATGCCAATAGCCAGCTAAAATTTATTTTCAGCAATAAAAAAAATCAGAAAAAAAGTAATTAATAATCTCCATATTTTTGCAAGAATGAATATAAAAAAAAAATTTATATATTATTTTGAAATATTAGTGGGAACAAATCTATCTTTGAAAATAAATAGGACCAGGCTATTTGCTACTTTGTGTGTGCACTGGTTCTGGTTGAGTGTTCTCTCCGATTCCCTCTGAAATGGCCCATGACGTCAACGTCTCCCGAGGAAAAACTATAGGTTCTAATAGGAACTATGGAAATCTGTCCATTCCCTAATAACGGATGAGATTATTTCTTTAGTTGCTCAACTAAAGGCTAGTCAAGTAGCACCGCCACCGCGCACCTCTAGGCGTGTTAGGATTCCTGCTCCGACATATGATCGGCTAGGTGGACCGTGAGTGTTTTTATGTTGGGTGAGAGACATGGAGCGTTATTTTGAGCAATATCATATTGTGGATCCTCACAGGATTCCCATTGTGAGATTTCAACTCTTTGGTCGAGCTTATACCTTCTAGAACAATGAGGAGAGATGTTTAGGGATGCCCTCCATCGACTCACTTGTCGGTTGGCAGATTATGAAGAATATTTTAACGGACGAGTATTATCTGCCCTACAGCCGTTCCCAATTTTCTAATTATAGGAGAGACTATAATTCTAACGCTAGATCCTTGCTCCGCAAAGATCTGACTATTTCAAACACATGTGCACCTACCGATGAAGGAAAATAGAAGCTTAGGACCCTTGTCCCTAGTTCGATAGATGTGATTGCTAGGAATTTCATGAGCTTGCGGGGTGAGAGTGTTCCTATTAGCATGATTGAGCCTGAGACTGTGTTTAGGAATATGCCCGTCACTGAGGACGAGACTATTATCACTGACGATTGTAGCGACGTTGAGTTGATTGGTTACCCTAGTGACCTGGATGAGGATTTCTCTTTTGAGGGATCATCTCCACCCCCCTTCAACGATATTTTAGTCATGGAGTCTTCTGAGTACCCTGAGTCAGTAGACGTTCCGACAGAGTCGGTAGAGTCATCCGAAGCTGAGAGCGTACCTGTTACTGATTTAGGTGATGACTTGCTAGGACACGATATTATTATGGTTGACCCAGGCTTATTAGATATTTCTACGGTATTGGAAGAGGCACCTTGGGATGGTTGTTCAATTTGGGATAATCTTAGTGTGATACACCCGGGAGTTAGTTCGTATACGTTATCAACGCCGCTTAAAGGTCAAGTTTAATTTGATACTCCCCGGGATTCGATTTGTCCATCCCCATATTCTGACTTAGATGTTGTCCCTACCTCATGGGAAGAATTGGTCGATATAGGATGTGATGTTGTAGTAGATTTACCCTGCGAGGAAAATTTATCTTTGGATGATGGTAGCACTGAGGGCCCGATAGATTTTTTTTATGATAGCTCCCTCGTTTGAGGCCCAAGTTAATTTAGACGTTTTATCGGATTTAAATTTGCCTACCTTAAAGATGATCACTGGATTTGAATTAAATAAAATATCTAATGCATTGGAAGACATGTCGTCTGATTTGGTGGATCCATTCTGTGGCAAATATTTAACTGAGGATGAGTTTTCAGTGAGGATGAATCCCCTATTCGAGTTTTCCTTTGTATTTAATGGCTTGCAACTGGAGGCATTCTCCTGGACGCTTAATCCATGCTTTGACGTTCAGTGTGACTTGGTTACCCCAATGGAGTCAACCCTGTCGACTCTTCCTCCGGTTCCCTTAGCTTCTGTAGATGATTTAGTCATTTTTAGCCCTTCATATTTAGAGAAGTTTATTATTCTCGCCTTTCCTTTAAGCTTACTTAGAAGGACGTGGGCGAACGTAGTTGGTGACGAACGTTTTCTACTGACTAATTATTATGACATTTTTAAATAAAAATTTAATTCCAAAGTTAAAACAAAAACGTTGGAACCCACTACATTAATTTTTTAACTTAAGGCACTTGTGCCACCGGACATAATTATGTTATTTTTTACTATTAATTCAAGTCATGTGGCACATGGGTTCTCCCCTCATGATTTTAATTTAATTAGGTGCATTTTTAATTTCTTGACCCTTCTAAATGAGTTCTTTAAATTACTTGCAAGATTGTGTCGAATAGTCGTCCACCGTTATGTGAATGGTTTGGTTTTGGTTTGTCTCGCCCCTAAATGGATGCCCCCGGGCACTTTAGAAATATTAACGAATTGGCTAGTCTATTCTTTACGAATTTTACTGAAGTTTGGAGACATGACATTCCTTTTAAAATTTTCCACTGAGTGGGGCATAGCTCCTATTTTCATAGTTACATACTTTACGCTTTATGCTTTAATGCCACCTGAAATGTCTACCTCTCCGTATATATTTTCCACTATGCTTTCTATTGGGTTGGGTGGTGAAAGTTTTCTAGGATTGTTCTCCTTCTCGGTCTCCATCGGAGGTACGTTGGTGGATGTTGTTGAAATTCTTTTTCCTTCTTTGGCTAACGCGTATTTAAGGTCCCTCCAAGACCACCTTTTGCCATGCAGGACCTTCCCCGCCGACGACCTTCCAGGCGAGTACACACAGGCATACTCATCAGTGATGAGTATTTTTAAGAGGGGGAGGATTGATGGAGCCGACTTCCCACGACATGTGGACAAGGAGAGTCATCCCTCTGGCGATGATGGTGACCCGGTAGATATGAATGGAGATGACGGCCCACAACTCCTTGAAGACGGCGATGGAGCACTAACACATGACCATGAAGAGCATCGCCACAATAGCCGTCCGGAGCGTAAGCCCATTAATAATTTATTAATAATAAATATTTATGATGAAGTAATAATATATTTTATTATTTGTTTTATTTCAAAATTATCATTGTTATTTCATGTTTAATTTCATGTATTAGTTCTTACATGGTTATGATATAAAACCATGAGTTTAGATTTCATTTTTCATGTTGGGTTGTATGTAGCCAGTTGGAGCGTTTGTTGTAGCCTATATATAGGCATGTACCCCTTTGTTTCTCATTAGTGAATGAATGAAAAGAAAACCAATTTCAAGAATTGAAATTCTCCTCCTCCTCCAAGGCAAGATTTCGGCCCTCCTCCTTCTACTTCCTCTTTGGCCGCCGGCCACTGCTCCCCCCTCTCTATCTCGGCCTCCCTCCTTTTTCCTCTCCTCTACTCCCTTGCAAACCTGAGCCCTAGCAACCACCTTCCTACCCAGCCCCTCCTCCAAGCCACCGCCTCCTCTCTCACACACTCGGCCACCACCAAACTCCAACAACCCGAGCCCCTCCCTCCTCCACAAAATCTTAGCCGCCAACCCCCAACACCAATAAGCCCGACCCCTTCCTCATCCCCATCCTAAATCCAAATATCACTTTCCAAATAAAAATCTTAGCCTACCATAATAGAAATATTTCATTCGCTAAATATTTCTCAATCCACCACCTTTTCTCTCTCCTGCCGTATTTGGAGATATTTGTTTCCATATTTAGAATATTCCGCCGGGACTTTCCAAATATAGCGTGACACAAAGAAGGCGACAAATTTCTCTCCCTCAGGCGTATCTCTGGTGGTGCCATTAAGGAACGATTCTAGTCGAGTGAATCGGATTCATCAAATCCGGTTGGGTAATGAAAATTTCCACCTTTATGAGTTTCTCTTCTTTAGATAATTCCTGTGGCATTGGCAAATAACGCGCCTTGTGTAACGCTTGATTTTTTTCGTGGTTAAGTTTCTTTTAGTTATTGTCGTGTTTATTTCTTTCATTTAAGTTCGTGAGGTGTGGCGGCCCTCGTTTGTATTTTGTTGGGAGAGAACCACCCTTGCCCGAATCTTTTGTTTTCGGTGGTTTCTCTTTTGGTACAACACGCTCGATCAAACCGTGTGGGTTCTTTTCTTTTGAGAGGACCTTGGCTTATCGCCTTGGTATTATCTTTAAGGGATTTGCGAACCCTCCGTTATTATTAGTGTAGTAATAATATTAATTAAACCGCTGCGACGATAAATGCTTGAGTGTTATGTGAGAGTTATTCGAGAATGTCGCGTTTGTTTCGTCAACCACCAAAACGCTCGAAAGAGCAGGCCTACATCACGAGTTCGCCGGATTCCGCCTCTCCGGCGGTCGCGCCGCCGCCCGGCGATGGCCACCACCTCAAGGGAGGTGGTGGTGGCGGTGGCTGGCTAAGTTGTTAGCAAATCATAGGGAGGAGGTTCAAATGGATAAAAATTAACACAGCCACATCAAGCAATCACAGCGGAGATTTATAGTGGTTCAACCTTGCATCTCACCATCTAGCAAATCACTAGACTCGGCTATCCACTATCTCGGATTGAAAACACTCCCTCGGAACCACGTTCCTACAAAACTCGTCCAACTGGATCTACAAAACTCGGAAGAAAGATCTAATCTCAGAAAAACCCTACAAAGAAATTTTGGTTTGAGAATAAAAATTCAAAACAATAATCTCAGGATCTTTGCAATCTTCTTCTTTAGAAGGCTTGAAGAAGAAGATGACTAGAAGAGATCCGACACTGAACCACCTTGGATCTGCTTCAAGATTACTTTTGTGTTGAGAAATTCGTTGAAGACGGAGATCGGCGATACAGAGTTTCTTCCAATTCGGCGGCGGCGTGAGAATTTCACGGAATTTTCTCTTTCTTAAGAAGAATATGAATTTTTTTTAAGTCTGTACTAGAATATCAATTAAGTCACTGGACCAATAAGAAAATTTAGCGAATGAAAAATTCTGGAATAGAGAACTTAAAGGAGAAGATATACCTTATATGAAGAAAAAGAGGAGTATACTCGGTATGAGTAGAGAAATTTACAAGAGAAATGAACATATAATTTGTAGAAAGATATACCGAGTGAAAGGAGAATTACTATGGATATATCCGGGAAACATCTTACTCGTTCAAAGTTTATTTGGAAATAAAATCAAAGTTTATATGGTCAATTTAAAACAACTTACTCGGTCAACTTACTCGGTTTAAATTTGCAGAAAAGAGAAGAAAAAGATCAGGGCAAGATTTACCTGATTAAGTTACTTTTGGGCAACTTACTCGGGATCTATACCTAGAAATATATACACGAGTATTCAAGCCTACTCGAGTAAGTCAGAGACTAAAATGTGTGCCCACTCTTCATCCTTGACCAAATGATCTGAAAATTGGGCAGGGAGTCTACCCTTGCTATACTTAAGTTCAAGGTCCTCCTACAAATCTGTATTGTGGAGACCAAAAGGGAGGAGGTGGATGGCCGGCGGCATTTTTGGTCGGGCTAATCTCAGCCCTTGGCTGGAAAGAAGAAGACCCGCACTGTTTTTTATATGTTGTTATTTAATTCTTTTCTTTTATATGTTTTTAAAAAAATTTAATAAAAGGCCTTATATGAAGAAATGGTCTTAATTTGGCCCTATGGGTCTAAATTAATTTTGGTCAAGGGCCAAGGAACCTTTTTGGTGGGAATACCTAGACAAGGCAGAGACTTGTGTTCCACTCTTCATCCCTTGACCAAATGATCTAAAAATTGGGCAGGGAGTCCCCTTGCTAAATTCCAAAATTGGTGTTTTTTAGTTTTTAGAAAAATTTAATAATCTTAGTAAATTAATTTAAGGGCTTAATGACCTGGGTTCATCATGAGGCTCTGTATAATTTTTCATCTTATTTGGAGATGTTTTAGATTGGAAATGGACAAACCTAATCTTTGCCCTAATAAGGGGTTTTTAGGGCAAAAGTGCACTTGAGATTAGAGTTGCCAGATCACCTCAACAGAGGCTGAGATTTTGTCAACTGACTAGGTATGATGCCTAGCACCCTCTCATGGATTTTGAGGTGGATTGGGGTAAATTTGCCCTAGGACCCAAGGTCAAACCCTAAGTATGGTTCTTGGTGGTTTGTGAAGGGTAAGTGGTCAAATGACCTGGTTTTGATCTAAAACTTGGTAGATAGAATTCTAAGGTAGCTAGAATCCTCTTATAGAAATCTAAATGGATTTTAAAGTAAATAAGTCCCTCAAAATCCTAACCCTAGTTTAGGGCACAAAACTTATAGAGATAGAAAATGTCACTAAAACTCACTGAACAGTGATGAGATTTGGGTAGAGTAGTTTTTAAGGTTAGTACAAGCTCTGGAGATTTTATTATGAATTTAGGATCATTATTTTGGATACTTCATTAACAATTTAGTAGTTTGTATTATTTGCTTAGAAATTTATTATAGAGAAAATACTTTCTAGAAATTGATGAAATTTAGCCAGAGAACTTTTATTATGATTTTAAAGCTCTGTGAATTTTTATGGGATTTTTAGAAGAGTAATTTCAAGACTTGCTTCATTAAGTATTGTTTCCCATGAAAACTTAATTAAATCTATTTTGGTGTGTAACAAGCCTGTAAAATTATGATCTTTGCACAATGACCTTTTCTGTACCATATTAATATTTAGTAATTTTTCTATAATTTTATGATGAGTAATTTCAGTACTTCCTTCTTTACATAGGATTAATGAAAGTATAATGGATAAATTAATTAGAGGCTAAATACTTTCTGTAAAATCATGAAAATTTGTATTTGATGATACCACTTGTAAGACCCCTTTTTTTTTTCTTTTTCAACCACCGGGGTCTTAGCCCAGAATTGCCGCTTTGCAGTGGCACCGACTCACGGGAAGGCCGCCACTAGAAAACACCAATTCTGTCGGCCCTTTTCGATCACAAAGAAAGAGAAGTATTACATTGAATGTAAACATGTCCACAGAAACTCATATGAATAAAATCACAACAAGTCCATCAATATATAGAAAGTACTACAATGAACAGATCAGATGAAATAAAGAAACGGGCTCGAGCCCGGTACATCAGAGTCCTCACTACACTCATATTTGCATACAACCGACACCCCAATGTATAAATCGGCATGGGACTTTTTATATGATGGGAGCCTTGCAGAAGACCCCTTAACTTATAAGTTTGTATGGACATTTATATAAGTTAAGGTAACTTACTTATTTACTTACTTGCTTTCTATTTATCTTCTTATGAATATACTACTTACCACATGTCTACTTTACTACTCACTACCGTAGAACTGCTAGATGTACTCTATTTTAATTAGTTGTTTATACACCATGAACAATTGTTAGACTAGTTCCACCATCATCCGTTTGATTATTCTCCACCTTTATAGCTTCCCTTTTCTCCTCTCCGCTCGGTGCTTAGGAGCCGTGGGGGGAGGGGTAGGGGATGATAGGGCTTAGTCTTTATGACTAATGGTTTTCGAACCACAACATTACAGGAGCTCCGGATGGGAGACAAGGACCAGCAGCCCAGGGACCAGCATCCAGCGGAGTACGGTGCGCATAGAGGTTGGCCAGTCTAGCACCGGAGCACCTGTGACCAGCTCCGTGAGTGTTTAGTATTTTTATAGCTTTCGCGATGAATGATTTGTAGTGAGGACTCTGATGTACCGGGCTCGAGCCCGTTTCTTTATTTCATCTGAGCTGTTCGTTGCAGTACTTTCTATATATTGATAGACTTGTTGTGATTTTATTCATATGAGTTTCTGTGGACATGTTTACATTCAATGTAATACTTACTTCTCTTTCTTTGTGATCGAAAAGGGCCGGCAGAATTGGCGTTTTGTAGTGGCGGACTTCCAGTGAGTCGGTGCCACCACAAAGCGGAAATTCTGGGCTAAGACCCCGGTGGTTGAAAAAGAAAAAAAATGGGGGGTCTTACACAATGTGCAAGCCTTCATCACGCCCCAAATCTCCTTCATCATCTGCATCAATGCACTCACTCTAACTGTTCATAGGCACCAGATGGCCAACATCCTCTATCTAATCGCACTCCGAACGGGCTTCAGTTTCCTCCTTGCCCTTGGAGGTAGACGGCTTTGATAAAGCATCCTTCTTGCCCAGATCTTTCATTCTTCCTTCAGCAATCAACTTCTCGGCCAGCTGGCGAAGGGCTCTGCAATTCTCAGTTGAATTTCCCTTCTCCTTGTGGAACTCGCATAATAGGTCAGAGTTCCTCAACTTCCAATCTCTTTGAGGTCCTTGCCTCTTGTCGTCAGACTTCCTATATAGAATCTTAACGACCTCATCAATACTAAGGCCTAGATCTACAAACTCCTCCACGGAGTCGCTACATTGCGGCCTTGGAGCGGGCGGAGCCTCTTGAAGAACTGGCAGAATTTGCAATGGCAAGGCGGGAGAGGTGGCCAATGACAGTCTCTGATCACAAAACTGTGGATGGCCAATGAACGGTTTCTTGTGACAGAAATGATGGCACCTCTGAGAAAGAGGCGGATAATCAAGGCGAGGAGGCTCGGATTGGCGATGATCAGCTGAAGAGCTAGAAACATCCCTTCCCTCAGCCTTAGCTGTCAGGGATGAAATGTAGGATGGGTTGGCATTCTCGTCTTCAATGAATCGGTTGACGAGAGCAATCAACTCTTGATTAGTTGCTGGTGCTTTGGTTATTGCTTTGAACTTTAGAGGACCTTCCCAGAGGCCGTGGATCAAAGCAACTTTGTAATAGTCTGGGTTCACATTCTGTACCCCTTAGATCATTTTTTGGAAGCGATCAACAAATCGTGCAGCTGACTCGTTGTCCCTCTGCTTGATGTCAAAAAGTGATGCTGGACCATCCTTTCTCTTCTTGGAGGTAGCAAACCTCAGCAAGGATCTCACTGTGGAACTCGAAAAAGAAGAAATTGAGCTTGATGGCAGGTCATAGAACCACTCTCTCCCCTGTCTATCGAGAGGAGTAACTAGAAGTTTGCACTTGATTTCATAAGAGAGGCATCTCAAAGATACTTCCCCTTCGAAGGACTACAGATAGGACACTGGATTAGTCTCCCCTGAATACGGAGGAATACGAAGCTCCCTGAAACTGCTTGGAGCTGAATCCCATCGGATTATATCCATGAAGGGAGAGGGCACTTCAAGATCAGTTGGATAGGTGAGGCAGACTAGAGCAGGAGGATCCGCGGGCTGGGAAGACTGGCGGTCGACAAAATCAAGCTGGGCGGCTGGACTGCCCCTGGTCGCCTCTCTGAAGAAATCCATCCGAGAAGCGAACTTATCTTCCTGAGGCCGCAGAGGAGATGCGGTCTAAGCTGGAGAAGGCACGATTGCTGGAGATTGTCAAAATGGAGTTCGGCGAGCTGGGGTCTAGTGAACTGGAGTGTTCGCGGCCCTTACTGCGGGTTGAGGCAGAAGCTGCTGAGTCAGCACGCTTAACGCCTGACTGATTGTATCCAAATGGTGGTCAGTCACTCAGTGAGATCGCTCAGCCTCCCAACGAGACTGTTCGATTGCATCCCACAGTGAGTCCTCTGACGAACTGGAGCGGTCTGAACGGTGAGCTTGGTGGTCTGACATGTTGGTTCGCTGACTTCAAAAAATTGCTTGAGATCTGAAGGTCGCGTGTTAACTGTTGATGCGCGGAAATGGACACCACCAGCTAACGGCTCGAACACGGGGGAAAAGAAGAGAAAGAGGCAACTGCAAGCAGCTATCTACTAGCAGATCAGAGAAAGAAAACAGAGCCGTGAGCCACGGCAACATCAGACTTCGCCCGTCGCAGCCTAAATGCCTCTCTTGCGATGAGCTTTCCTTTGATTGCAAATTATCGATTATAAGTAGAGGAAGAGAACTGAAAGAAGAGCAAGCTAGAGACTGCAAAGCATGAGATTCGAGTCTGTAGCCTTTAACAAGTAAGATCCTTTGCTCGAGTCAGCATGCTTTGGGTGCACTGCTTCCCCCTATTTATAGTTCGGTGGCTTGCCCAAATGGGCAGTTCTAAAATAACCGGTTGCCCGGGGTACAGGAGAACTGGGTAGCGGTGACGGGAATCAAAAAAGAAAACACCAGCCAGTCCGTGCAAGAGGTGCAGGATTGGGCTCGCGAGCTAGAGCTTCCGTCTGGCTACAGGATGCGATCCTGGCTGAAGGGCCGCAACCTGTGCGGGCTGATGCTTGAATCCGCGTGAAGAGAGTTGGCGGATGATCTGGGAAGATGATCACCTGAGGCTGGACGACCTGAGAAGACTGGAGGATCGAGTTCGCTGCTTAAGGAGGCTTGTATTGGAATCCTGACTTGGTGACCTAGATAGACTGGGAACTGAGTCCGCCATCGGAGCCCTGGATCTGCATGGTCTTGACGACCTGAGCAGACTGAAGAAATTGAGTCTGTCGATAAAGGAGGAAGACCTATCTTGCCGAACACATTGCGGATTTTTTGGTTAACGGGTATTGTATCCACAATAACCTTGATTTGAAAAAGCGTCCCTTGAACTAAGTTGAATTGAGTTTGTATATTATGTTAGTTTTAATTATGTGTATTGCTGGTCTTAATTGGAAAGTACAAACCATTATAAGGTTACAATGGGTCTCCAAACACAGTTCTATGCAATATAATTCCTCATTTTATAGAATATCATGTTTACATATGTGTAATCTCTCTAATGGGGGTGTACTTCATCTCTAGTATCACAAAGAAAGTTACTATTCAGAAGTTTCAAAACTTTGCTAAGCCATTTCGTCGAGTTGTCTCTTGAGGACTCATGAAATTTATCGAGAACTCACATAAGCACTCGCAGAATTCGTCGAGTGATCTCGAGAGTACTTGAGAGATCACTGAGAACCATTATTTAGATCGGCTAAGTTAAAGCAGCTTAAACCTCTCATATATGCTCGATAAATTCATCGAGTACTTACATGAGTACTCATGAAATTCATTGAAAACTCTGAAGAGTTCAAAGTAAACTGCCTTAAGGTTCCCGAGATAGTTTGAAGACTTAGCCAGTTTAAGTCAATTCGTCGTATACTCAAAGAATTCATGAAAAACTCTTGAGAGATCTCATGTAGTTCGTCGAAAGGTATCGTGAAGTCCAAATATATCACACAAACTCTTTCTCTAGTAGTTTCTACTAGTTCATCGAGTGGTCTTAAGAGTTCACGTAAGGTCTTGATGAATTGGACTTAAACAATTTTCATTCTTATTTTAACAACTTTCCAAATTTAGGACTTCTGCCATGTACAGTACACATGGACGGTAGAACTAAATTCGAAATCTAACCGTTAGTGAGGAATCGCCTTTTAAATTGCCAAGGGAATATTTCAGAAAACCCTAATCATTAATCTAATCACTAATTTCCATAAATGTTCGAGAATTCAAATTCAGCTTTATGAAGAACACCGTCGCTAACATAAGTTCCAATTTACGATTCCTCCTACAAGAAAAGACTCGATCGATCTCGTGATTTCAGATTCAAATAATTTCAGAGATCCGTCGATTCTCAAGGTTAGAATTGTTTTCTCAAGTTTCAAATCCTTCTTTCTCAAGATTCCAGACAAATCTTTCTTGCAATGAAGAAAGTGTATTTTTAGATTTGAGAAAGAAGATTGTTTTCAAACCAATTATTTTCTTACTACTTTTCAGGAAGTTGTTTCTTCTGAGTTTTTGTAGATCCTTGTTGAAGGATCGAGTGTAGGAGAGGTTGTTCTCCGAGATTATAGGAGTTAGATACTCCGAGTGTAAGATTATTATTATCTTAGTTTTGGTGAAGTAGCCGAGTCTACCTCGAAGTGCTAGATAGGCAAGGCAGGAAAGTGGACATACCCATATTCAGGGAATCACTATAAATCTTTTTGTCTGTGATATACAATGATCTCTTATTTTGTGTGCTTTACTTATTAAATTTTTAATTTTTCTAAAAGAAAAATATTCACCTATTCACCCCATTTAGGTGATTTAGGTTGACAACTAGATACTTTCAGTGAGATCTGAAGATATTTAATCTGATGAGGGCTGGATAGGCATGAAATCCGACTCAAAGCATATATGAAAGTGGAGGTTGAGGGCTTGAAGACCATTATTGATTAAGAGCTTTCAAACAGAGTTTAGACCAAGCACCTTAACACCACCACCCCCACCTTCACTACATATGACATCAATTTTGCCTACACAATTATCATAGCCTATATCCAAGCTCGATTATACACTAGTTCCAAGAACTCAACTCGAGTCACCAGAGGTCATTAGATTTAGCCCAAGTAAAGGGTTTCTAAAGGAGAAGGTTGTTTGCAGACGATCACTTGAGAGCAACATTTTAGAAAGTGAGCCAAATTATCTGGGGCGATTATTTCTCTCAAAAAGAGTTAGGAAAAGTGTTGATTTTGTCCTGAGCAAATTTTTTGATAGGTAATCTTCTTATATATTCTTAAACATCTTGGCTGTAATAAAATTTAATATAAATCCAAAGATTTAATCTTAACAGGAATATATTGATTATTGAAAGTGGAAACAAATTTATGTCAAGAGGTGAATTAGATTATCATTCGGTCCAAGGATGGGTCATGGATAATCATTTAAATGCTCACTCTATGGTGCTACGTTCGAAAAGAAAAAATGATGCCACAACAAGTTAACAGTTACCTCTATGTGTCGCCAAATCATGAAATATGTTATTTGAGCATCCATCATTTACTCAAAATTTAACATTAATTTCAATTATGATTCACTTACCTATTATACAGTACTATAAAAGAAGAAATGCTAGGAATTATACCACAATTATCATCCATATCACCATAAAGGCGGTTAATACCTCAGACATAATTCTTATGTCTTGTCACCTCAGCAGTCACTAGGTATTGCTGGTTTGCTGGATAAAAGAGAGGGATTGGGAGTATTATGATTTACTTCCAAGCAGCATTGATCGGGTCGGCATACATGCTAATGTATGTATAAAGATTTTGAGATAAACGTTATTGGTTATTATAGTCACTACTTTCAGTTATAACACTTGTATGTTCAAATCTTCCATGTCTTAATACTGTAGCTCAAGGGCATTAAGATGTTTCCCATGCATTTCTAGAAGGCTTTGCTAATTGGTTGGTCATGGATGCAGTCAGCTTGCCCAAACAAGATAATAACTGGAATTTTAGAGTTTTCATATAGAAATTCATGAAAGCAGTCTCATCCACGACGGCTATTTCTTAGAAAGTTCACAAAAAATGGCAGCATGACATGCTCCTATTTCGAGCCAAAATCATTGTCAATATTTTGAAAGCATTTTTAATTGTATATCTGAGAATATTATGGGACTGGATCATTGATCCAGGCTGTCTAATTTGTTGCTCTAATAACTCACTTATCGAGCTAAAGTTTAAACTAACTGAATGTCGAGCTTTGATGCAAATTTTTTTTTTTAACTTATTGTGATAAACTTAATGAATGTTAACCTTTGATACATACTTTGTTCTCTAATGAAGACATATGTTTATTTTTTTTACTCATTTACCATATGTTCTATGTTTTATGGTAACTATAGGAATGATAACAACTCTTTGTGATCTAAGAAATTAACAATTTTTTGATGCAGTTTCTTTATAGTTATATGTTGTTAGACAATGATGATAATAATTCTACGATGGGAGCATGAAGTTATATTTCTTGGCTAGAGTTTAGAAAACTACGGTTCTTGTTTGATAGTGTTGATAAGAACTTATTGCCATTTTCATTTAGGCAAGGCATGTGTTTGCCTTTAATGTGTTTGTGTAGAAAACATGCTGCACAAAATGCATCTTTGAAAACATGTTGCTCAAAATTCACTGTTTGCATAGAAAACATTTGGACAAAATACAGCTATGAAACTACTACTTGTATAGAATATGACTTTAACATAATAAAATGATACTGCTCATTTGATTGTTTCAAAGTAGAAAATATGTTCTATAGAATAGTAGTATTCATTAAATTTCACCATTTAGTTGGAAATAATCTAATATAGAATTCAAACTCAGAAAGTAATTAACATTGGCTATAGTTTGAATACATCAGGAATGTCAGGGAAATCTAATGACAAATCAAAATAACTGTCTTCGTTCAAATCAGTTGGAGCACAAGATATGATCAGTTGTTGGTCTTTTGTTGAATGTTCAAGATAATTTATCTCCCGCACTTCTCCAAAACTTTCTTCTACGATTGTAGTCTTTGGGTTAACCACCGCTTTCTTCCCTAGAAGTAGAAAAAAATTAACTTTTAATTGAAAAAAAATAGTGAAATGATAATAGATGGAAGGTCGAACATAATACTTGTTTTTTATTCCCTGACTCCCAATGTCCCTTCAAACGTGCATTTGAAATTCTTTTTGGTCTCTTTGTTACTGAATCCCTATGATTGGATTTTTTAATCCTTGTCATCACTAAACCATTTCTTCTGCCTTTTATCTGTCTCAACCATCTCATCAGTTTTCTTAGCTAAATCATTCAAAACTACAAAAATAAATGCATCAAGTGGTTTCTAAATGTAACGCCCCAAAAATCAAGGAATGGATAACATTCTAAGGCCATTATGGAGCCTGATTAGGTTCATACAGACTGTGACACAGGCGTGTCCAGGGCCGTTTCATGCTTGAGCTTGATGAAATGCAGTCGACAATCCTCGGAGTAAAGCCAGGTCGGGAAAACGGCCCGTGACACGGGCGTGTCAAGGGATGTGTCCTGCTCTGTGTTATGACAGGCTATGTCGAGTGAGTTACACGGTCAGGGACAAGGGTGTGTCCAAAGGCATGTCTGGCACATGGCCTATGATATGGGCATGTCACATGGCCATGTCCTGTTTGGGATGCGATAGTTTCAATGTTGATTGGGGCACACGACCTATGACACGAGCGTGTCTATGTTTGACACCGGCGTGTCCCAAGCCGTCTCAGAGGCTGTGTCCTATTCTGTGTTTACTAGATTACGGCGAGTGTGGAACACGGCCAATGACATAGACGTGCCATAAGCCGTGTTCGGCCCAGGAAAGTTATTTTCAAGGCAAATCGTGGCCGTTCATTTCCTTCAAATAGGATCCGACGGCTCAGACTTTCCCCTGCTGGTATTTGGCCGGGAGATTAGTGTGTAACCCTCATTTCTTTTCACCCATTCTCTTTCAAAAGTTTTAGAGAGAGGGGAGAGTAAGGAAGAAGGAGAAGGAGAAATCCGGCCAATGATTGAGCTTCAGAGCCTCGATTCTCGAGCCGAGTCCAGATCTGTGGAGGCGAGGCCGTTGCGGTGCTTTTTATCCGAAAAAGACTTTTATGCTCATGAGTTTTACCATCCTAGAGGCGGTGGTGAGACCGCAGATTTCACGGGGTTTACCGAGAATGTGCCCTGAGAGCACGGGTGTGCGGTCGCGTGTGCCTACGCCTGTGGTGAAGTGTGCTAGATTGTGCTTTCACTATATTGTTTGTCTATGCTACTCAAATGCAGGGAAGGAGCACCGTCACCCCAAATACTGGGTGGGGTTTTTATAATTTGGTCAGCTTTAGCTGACCGTTGCTTTTTTTTTTCCACCGCTGTGCTGGAATGTTGATTGCAGGTGCTGCGGAGCCTAGTGGCAAATAGCGGGCTGAAGCCCTTGTTGTTGTGCCGGCCCTTGAAGGCCAATGCAAACGTTTACTTTTATACTCATGTGTGACCGGCCTGTGTGCCGATGTTTGGAAGACAATTATTATTTAAAGTAAACTCTTGTAAGGCCATAAGGCCAAGTACTTTGTGTATTTGTACGCTCATTACTACTTTAGGTTTTTTGTGGATATTCATGTTGTGGCTTGGGTTCTTTTCTTTGCAACATTTAAAATGCTTCCTATAGAATGTGCTCTGTGTAGGACGTGTGTTATTGGAAGGATGGTTTCATTTAGTAACCCTTCTGTCTATCTGTGGTATATGGCGTCGGGCCCCGACCGAACCTACTGCTATATGCCATGTGACGGATAGGGGTGTTACAATTTGATATCAGACTACCAGTTTCGGTCTTGCTTATTGGAATTTGTGGGCGAATTCTTTTAAGGGGTGGTGAGCACATGTATGTGCGTCATCGGTATAACATAAAAAGAACCCATGAATGTTCACTTAGGAATGAAAATACACATGTTTGAGGAACCTGCATGTTCCTATAATTGCTTTTTGCAATTTTATTTGGTCGCTTAATGGTGTTTTGTACAACTATAGGTGACCAGGAGTGGCGTAGGGCAGTCAGAACATCCGCTTTCTGAGGAAAGTAGTGCACCCAGCGACGTGCCTGAGACCCTTCCTTCTGTTGAAACCATAAGAAGGATAGTTGAAGCGGTGTTCGCTGTGACTAACGCACACCATGGAAGGAATGTGCAACCCTTTGTACCTGAGATGGCTTCAATGTCGGGTGGTGTGAAGGAGCAAATGGCATTTAGAAGACCATCGGGTAAGTAGTTTAAAATGCTTTTAGTGCAGGGTACGCAATCAGTTGATGAATATTTGCAGGCGTTTCTTATTAAAAGACGCTACCAAGGCTTTGAGTTGGATAACGAGCAGTCTATGGTCGATAGATTTTACAATGTTCTATGTGGCAAGTTGCGAGTTTTATTGCTAGGACCAAAATTATTGGGATTCCGAGCCTTGGTGGAGTCGGCTAGATATTTGGAAGTAGATTTGGGGAAGTCCCACAAGATGCCAGTGTGTAGGGTACTGAACCCTGCAGGTCTTACAAAGACTGCATACCGCAGAATGCTGAATAAGAGGGCTAGAACATCTACTAGCAAAGCTACTTACACTTGTCATATTTATGGCAAGGAAGGACAACTTGCTCGATATTGTCGGGAGGGTGTACAGAAGACGGAGGCAAAAATGCTGAACTTCTCAAAATCTGTGTTCCGTAAGTGGTATAAGAAGGCTAGGACTTCGGGTCTAATCACTTCTTCTGGTGCACCTGGGGAGACTACAGGCCGAACCCCGGGCGCTTGATATAGCTGTGGGAAGTCGGGACACTTTGCCCGAGATTGTTGGAGAGGACGTCCAAAGTCCGAAAAGAAACCTGGATCAACCTATGAGGAGAAGGGAAAGGGGTCGGAGGCAACCGTATCGCATTATGCCCCAACCCAGCCTAAAGGGTACAAACTTGGCCAGCAGGAGGCCAAGAAGCAGACTAACGTGGTGATATGTATGGTTTAATTTATAGCGATTTAGCTTTAAATACTTATTGCCCTACGCGTGTTAGCCTATGACTGGTTATGTTAGGCTTTGTTTTGATTTTTGATTATCCGGCGAGAGCACCGTTTGATAAGGGAGATTCGCATTCCTTTTGTCTGAAGGATTCGTATCGCGCATCGGAGTACCTTCTTCGAATGGCAAAAGGACAAATTGGATGTGTTGTTGCCTAATGGGTGTTCAATGAGCGTGGATAGAGTTTGTTGCGTAAAGATACGGATTGGGAGTCAAGAGTTTGACTTGCAACAGTCGCTACTACCGATAGTAGAGTTCGACGTGATCTTTGGAATGAACTGGCTCTCGAAGCACCGGGCATACATTGACTGTAACCGCAAGGATGTCAAATTAAGAAATAATCATGAGACGACATTTGCGGGCTTGAAAGGGGCAAGCAAGATTTTGATGTCTGCTCTATAGGTGGTTAAGTCAGTTTTTGCTGGTGCATAGCTGTTTTTCACACTAGTGGAGGCTTTGAAGAGTAAGCCTAGTTAGGACAGTATCCTGGTTGTATCCGAGTTTCCTGACGTGTTCCCTGGAGATCTCCCTGGAGCCCAACCTCAGCGAGAGATCGACTTCTCTATTGAGCTAGTGTCAGGTGCCAAACTTGTGTCACGCTCTCCGTATCGGTTAGCGCCTTAGGATATGGCGAAGATAAAAGTTCAACTTCAAGAGCTATTGGAACAGGGTTATGCACATCCAAGTTCATCGCCTTGGAGCGCACCGGTCCTCTTTGTTATGAAGAAGGACGGAAGCTTGCGACTCTGTATTGATTACCGAGAGTTGAATAAGTTAACGTAGAAGAATAAATATCAAATCCCAAGGATTGATGATCTGTTCGATCAGTTAGTTGGGTCATCAGTATACTCAAAATTGTATCTTAAGTCCGGATATTATCAGCTGAGGATAAGAGAAAGTGACATCCCCAAGATAGCTTTCAGCATGCGGTATGGGCATTATGAGTTCACCGTCATGTCATTTGGGCTAACTGTAATGTGTCGTCTGTGTTTATGGACTTGATGAACAGAACGTTTAGAGAGTACCTGGACCACTTCGTGATAGTCTTTATTGACGATATACTGGTGTACTCGCAGTGTGAGGAGGATCACTTTAAGACTCTGCATTTGGTGTTGGAGACATTGAGGAGGAACAAACTGTATGCCAAGTTCTCCAAATGCGAGTTTTGGTTGTCTTCGGTAGCGTTCCTTGGTCACATAGTTAGTGGAGAGGGAATTGCAGTGGATCCAACTAAGAAAGTTGTTATACGAGAGTTGCCTGTGTTGTCTTCGGTAGCGGAAGTCCGGAGTTTTCTGGGGCTTGCCGACTATTATAGGTGCTTCGTAGAGAACTTCTTGCGGATAGCGTCACCCCTCACGAATTTGATGAGGAAAGATTAGAAGTTTTTTTGGACGCCTGAGTGCGCACAAGCTTTCGAAGAACTGAAAAGTAGGTTGACCACGACGCCAATTCTATGCTTGCCGAGTGGGACCGAAGGATTTGAGATCTACAGTGATGCTTCAGGCAGTGGTTTGGGTTGTGTTCTACTGCAGCATGGGAGTGTAATAGCTTATGGCTTGTATCATTTGAAGGTACACGAGAGGAATTATCCGGTCCATGACTTGGAGTTAGCGGCCGTGATATTTGCCTTGAAGCTGCGGAGGCACTACCTGTATGGTATGAAGGTCGATATCTATACCGACCATAAGAGCCTGAAGAACTTGTTGGACCAAAAGGACCTAAACATGCAACAACGGAGGTGGGTTGAGTTCCGGGGGGGACTACACCTTCAAGATACACTATGTGCCTCCGAAAGGAAATGCGGTTGCTGATGCGTTGAGTCGCAGGGATCCCGCATAGGCCAACTGGTTGTCGATACATGATGAGCGTTTGGTTCCTGATTTGGAGGCATTCGAGATCTCTTGTGTTGACAAGCAGACTAGTGTCGAAGCACAACTGAACTGGACAGAGGTGTAGTATGACCTTGCTGATAGGATTCAGCAAGCTCTGGATGGGGATAACAACATAAAGTAGTTTATGGATGAGGCTTTGGATGGGTCAAATTCCTAATTTAATTTTAAGGATGGACTGTTATAGAAGGATAGTCATCTGTGCGTCCAAAGTGTGGGTAAACTATGGGAGGAATTGTTGTACGAGGCTCATCATACTAAGTACTCGATTCACCCGGGCAGCACAAAGATGTATAGAGATATGAAAAATTTGTTCTGGTCGACAACACTTAAAAAGTACGTAGCACTTTATGTCGCGAAGTGTCAAACGTGTGCCTTGGTGAAGGCGAAATGCCAAAAGCTTGGAGGTTTCTTGAAGTCCTTGCCTATCCCGGAGTGGAAGTTTGACGATATTTTAATGGATTTTATGTATGGGTTGCCAAGGTCGCAGAAGGGAAACGACGTCATTTGGGTGATCGTAGATAGATTGATGAAAGTGTCGTACTTCATTCCGAATAGGAAGATGATTCGGTGGATAAACTGGCAAAACTTTATGTGGATAACATTGTTCGACTGTACGGTGTGCCCCGCATCATCTTGAGTGACCGAGATGGGCGATTCATGTCCAATGACTGGAGGTTAGTGCATCAATTATTGGGAAACAAGCTGATTTTCAGCCCGGCCTTTCATCCCCAGATGGATGGTCAGACCGAGAGGGTCAATAGGACGATGGAGGACATGTTTCGCATGTGCGTCTTGTATTTCGGAAAGCGGTGGGAAGATCACCTGTACATGGGGAGTTTGCTTATAACAACACCTACCAAGCGAGTATTCAAATGGCGCCCTTCGAGGCCCTCTATGTTAGAAAATGTCGCACATCATTGTCATGGTTGGAAATGGGTGAGTCGAAGCTATACAAATGATAAGAGGTGAAAGACGCCACTTCGTTGGTACGATCTATACGAGAACGGTTGCTGATCACTCAATACAGGCAGGCTAAATACTATAATGCCAAGCATAGGAACGTTGAGTTCACTGTTGGCGACTTGGTATATTTGAAGATTAAGCCATTCAAGGGTGTTTCACTGGTACGATGCTTGAAGAAGTTGAGCCCGAGGTACCTTGGACTGTTTGAGATGCTGGAGCAAGTTGGTGAAGCATCTTATTGACTAACGTTATTAGTGGAATTAAGTGGTCTACACGATGTATTTCCTATATCTGTGTTGTGAAAGACGGTGCAAGAGTTGTCACAAGTTGTTGCGATCGATCAAGTACCTATTGATAATGGGTTAACGACGAAGGTCAAGCCCGTTCACATTGAGGACTTAGAAGTCAAACGACTTCGTAACAAGGACATCAGGATGGTCAATGTTTGATGGGACAACTGCGGTCGTGAGGAGCTCTCGTGGGAGAGAGAGCAGACCATGCTTGAGGAGTATCCCGAGTTATTTCATTCATGTACCATTTAATTTTTTGTATCTCTTCCATTCTGTAATTTTGGGACGAAATTCTTTTAAGAGGGAGAGAATTGAAATTCCCAAAAACTCATTAAGGAATGGATAGCATTCTAAGGCCATTATGGTGCCTGATTAGGTTCACACGGCCTGTGACACGGGCATGTCCAGGTCTGTGTCATGCTTGAGATCGATGAAATACAGTCGATGATCCTCGGAGTCAAGCCAGGTCAGGCAGATGGCCTGTGATACGGGCGTCTCAAGGGACGTGTCCTGCTATGTGTTATGATGGGCTATGTCGAGTGAGTTATACGGTTAGGGATATGGGCGTGTCCTAAGGTGTGTCTATCATACGGCCTATGGTACAAGCATGTCACATGGCCGTGTCCTATTCAGGATGTGGCAGTTTCAACATCGATTGGGGCACACGACCTATGACACGGGTGTGTCCATATTTTACACGGGCGTGTCCCAAGCTGTGTAAGAGGTCGTGTCCTATTCTGTGTTTACTGGATTACGGCGAGTGTGGAAAATGGCCTATGATACGGGTGCGTCACAAGCAGTGTTCAGCCCAGGAAAGTAATTTTTCAGTGCGAATCGTGGCCATTCATTTCCTTCAAATAGGATCCGACGGCTAAGCCTTTCCCCTGCTAGTATTTGGCCGGGAGATGAGGGTGTAACCGTCATTTCTTTTCACTCATTCTCTTTCTAAAGGTTTAGAGAGAGGGGAGAGCAAGGAAGAAGAAGAAGGAGAAATCCAGTCGCTGGTGGAGCTTCAGAGCCCCGATTCTCGAGCTGAGTACAGATCTGTGGAGGCGAGGCCGTTGCGGTGCTTTTCATCCGTCTAGATCTCCATGGCGCCAAAGCGAACCGCAAGGGTAATGATTTTCTTCTTGTACATATGAAGTCCTCTTCCTTTTTGCATAGGAAACTCCCTCCCATGAGTGAGCGGTGAGTGTGAGGTACTCCTTCGGGTGGACATGAACAGTCCCCATTGTTTTGTATATAGAGTCCGGAATCAAAGTACGGACATAGACATGGTGTGTGAAGCTTACCTGAACAAGTTGGTCTGGATCGGTGATGTTTTCATTATGCTTGTAGTGTCGCAGAAGACTCTGTGTCATTTGCTTTTCGTGTTTTTTACATGGTAGATTGCAACAGGGAGCCTTGGGGTCTAACTCCAAGGTGTACTCAGAAAACTGGGCAGAATCGTGATTCTGCCATCTTGGTGGCCTAGGAGCCAACTTGCACATAACTGGGTTATGTAAAATTTGTGTGATTGATTTGGGACTCAGGGAAGATTGACTCGCGCCTATGGCTTAAATTGATGTGGCGGTGTGAGCAAAGGGTTAGGTGGAACCGTACCCGATCTATGTGGTTTGATTTAAGAGACCTAAGTTACGTGGCACTTTCCAATGGCATAGATGGCGAGTCTTAGGCTTCAAACAAAAGATTCTTTTATGCTCATGAGGTTTGCCATCCTAGGGGTGGTGGTGAGACCGCGGATTTCACCGAGTTCATCGAGAATGTGCCCTGAGAGCAAGGGGTGTGCGGCCGTGTCTGCCTATGACTGTGCTGAAGTGTGCTAGATTGTGCTTTAACTATATTGTTTGGCTATGCTACTAAAATGAAGGGAAGGAGCACCGTCACCCCAAATCCACCATATATAACATGAGATGTGTGATATGCAATATAAGTAAAATGTGATGATGAGATGTGATTAATAACACATTAGGAAGACAAGCTCACCTATCATTACAAAGTTAGAATCAAATGTCATATTTTTCCGGGTCTATCGAGTAAACGTACTCACAAGGAAGAGTTATTATCTTATCTTAGCGAATTACTGAGTGGTTTGCAAAAATAAAAGACAAAATGCAATTAAAATAATTGAGACAAATTCGATGAGAGAAAGGCTAGCACTTGATTTAGAATCCCTTTAGATAAATTGAACATTGATTAAAAGATTAATGTGCAAGTTTAAATAATTTGCCATCGACATGGATGTTCCCAAATTATGTTAACGCCCCTTTCAGGAATACTGTTAATGTCTAACCTTAGGTACAACGATTAAGACCCCTCAGTCAATCGAACCCTCTAAGCTTGCTTTAGGCGGTGAACCCCTTTATTGGGTTGACCTTAATCCAGAAGATTTGGGCTATACTCTATTGAGGATTACATGAATAATCCTTTTATCTTTGAGTGATCATCCTGTATCCACAACCTTTCGGTAAAATCTAAGATACAGATCTAGGATAAAAGACTAGGTAGTGATACGTTTAGTGATCTCCCCAAATCCACAACCTCTCGGTAAAATCAAGGATACATATATAAAATCTGACTAGCTACACTAGAATTCGAACATATTATAATCAAAGACAACACGAAGCAAATTAAAGTAGAGAGCTTGCTAGATAATTAAAGGAAAACAAAAGTTAATTTCATTCCAAAGTTCATCATGATCAAGTGCTAAAGAAAATTTAGCTACTCATCACGATGGAGAAACTACATAACCTGATTGAGGAATACATGATTACTAAAGAGAGAACTTGAAATACCAAACTACTAAGCTAAATTACAACTTGGAATAGAAACTAAGCTAAACTATGAACTAAAAATGAAAAGTAAGGAAAGATAGTACCAAATTTCAGAATTTCTCCACCAAATCTCCCCTCATCTCAAGGTGAAGACTGTTAATTATAGGAAAAATTGCATGAGATTCACACCCCTAGGTCATGTCAGTGACCATAGCACATGTAAGTTATGGAACTGCCGCCATAAAAAGCTGGGAAATGCTGGGAGCCAAACTGCCAAGGTTATTTCTTTTTAGGTCATGCCCCTTTGTCATGCTCATGTCTTGGGCGTATATCATATGGTACTGAAAATGTTATGAACAATAGCTCGATCTGGAATGATAGTAGCAGTTACTAATGAATTCACGCTAGGGGGTCATGCCTATGACCTGGGCGTGACTGCTCGAAACGATCGTCGGTTGAAACTGGTTATCATAACTTTGGATCACGCCTGGGGCCTAGATTGCAAGCCTTCCCTATCACGCTGGAGACAGGGTCGTATAAATATAAAAAATTTGACACTTCATTTTGAACAACGAACACGCCTCCCTGTTCACGCCTGTGACTAAGGCATGTAATATATATCTGATGTGGAAACAACTTTCTTTAGCGGAGGCGGCACACGATCCGTGACTGAGGTCACGTCCCTGGTCACACCATGACTAGGGAATGTAAAACTTGAGTTCTCAGAAAACCTTCATAATATTGTCATGTTTACATCAGTGAGCTCCAAATTTATATTAGCAGCCCAAAATTTCTTGAATTTCAAAAAGAAGATAATAAGGAACTTAAATTTGAAAAAGATAATCAAAATTTGATAAAATATAAAATATAAATTATAGTAAAAATAAGATTAAGGCTCTGCTGTTGCTGAGGAAAGCTGCTGAAATGCGAATAATGATTAAACGTTTTGTTAAACTGTTTGGGTGAAACCAGAGTTTCAAACGATCCGTCCTGAGGCGCATGAAGGCGGTCCTTTTTCGACTGAAGAGAGCGTCGCTCTCGATGTTCCGACGCGGTCTTGATGGCCTTGCCGACGATGACCACTCGGTGCAGTCGATGCGGTCTCCGTCGTCGTAAAACACGATTTAGCAACGAGTACGGCATGAGTGGGTTGGTCTTAAAATTACGTCGGTGTAGAACAGATCACGCTTGTGACATGTTGCAGGACGGCGTATAGAGAACGCGGGCATGGTGGCCTTAGTGATAGCTGGCGAAGCGAAGTCTTTCACAGAAATTCGATCCAGCTAACGTGAGCTGGTTACGGGAGGGAATCGAAGAGAAAGCCGGAGAGGATGGAGAATCGAAGGACAGCAACTTTCAAAAGCAAAGCTGTTTTTATTGCATGAAGAATAGGAGAAAACAATTTAAAATTTAAAAAGTTATAAAAAATATACTAAAATCATGGTAGTAACCGCAATAACACCGAACCAAACGTACCTAAATATGTGTTATCAAATACCCCCATACTTAACTAGTTTATAGTCCCGGGAAAACAACCTCTTATAGGGAGTAGATAATATTCAAAACAATAAAAGAAATTTTGATCCTAAAGTGTAAAATGTGATGTCTTACGCCTATGTGCATAGAGATTTCAGTAGAAAGACCTACTCAGCATACAAATTAGCTTATAGATTTCAAAAGCACATTTCTACTTATTATTTGTACTTTTAAAAAGAAGATAGTAAATCCAAAGATTGAATTTAAAGAGAGTAGTATGTTTTCTACAATCAATATTACACAAAATCTAAAATCGGGATACCCTCCAAAGAAATCCATCAATGACGATGGACATAGACTTTCCCTTTCACGCTCTCCACGACACTAGTACAACTCATAAACACAAATCAATATGGCTTACTTAGGTAGAAATGTTAGTCTTAAGATAAGGGTAAGGTAAACAAAGATAAACATGATGGCTAGCACATAATAAACCAACATCGAGCTTTTAAGTAGATCAACACGTAGTTCAAACTCTTTGACTATCTCTCTTTTTTTGAACATCACATACATACTTCTTTATTCTCTATTCTTTAATCATGCTTGAATTTTTTTTCAAGATTTTTGTTTTTTTCCACAATTCATTTTTTCAAGCAAAATGAAGAATATCAAATATCATCATAACCATGATTTATAAACAATACGCATTTCTTAACTTCTAAGTTATTTTTGAAAAAGTGTGCAAATAAGAAGCTATTGAGGCCTTGGTTAAATTATTGTGGTGGGGCTAAAACAAAAGAAAGGATAATCCCAAAGTGGCTAAGCAAAGGTAAAATATTGGGGTGGGGATAAAAAAAGATCAAACGAGCCAAATGAAATGTCTATATCCTTTTCATACTAATGAAGTAACTTTAGTAAATTTCTTGAGAGTCACTTAGGGCAAGTTCTAGATATCGAGAAAGAATAAACTGCATTTATGATCTGCCTAATATTTCTTAAGTCAACTTCTACAAACTCATTTAAGCAATTTTGGGTTTGACCGGTATCAAATTAAGTAGAATAAATCGTATTTACATATTAAGAAAGGGATAAATCTGAGAGTATTCTGAATAGTTAGTTCTACACAAAATTCTACAAACACGTGCGCTTGAATATAAATACAACATGGCCAATAATTTTACTAAAAAATTCAAGAAAATCTAATAAAGCATGAAAATTATCTAAACACTAAAAAGTTAATTTTGCTAAGAATTTTGTAAACGAGTAGACATGAAAATAATGATTTCTCAAGATAAGATTATAAAAAAATATTTTAAATAAAATTTTATAAATAAATAAATATGATAAATTAATATATGTTTTTCTTAATGTTATTAACATGATTATTATTAATTTTTTTTGAAAAGAAGTGCCCATAATACTCATAATATCCCCCAATACTTAAATAAAACATTGTCCCCAATGTTCGAGAAGAGTAGAAGTAAGAGAACTCTCGTGAAGAGGAGATGAGCGCAACACCAATGCGATATGAAAAATAGCTTAAAAACAAATAACAAAACATTATATGATAGCTCTGAAAGTCTTTAGATTGAAGAGTAGCTAAATACCTAAAGGTGAGGGGGTGAATAGGTTTTCTTTCTTTTAGTGATTTCTTTTTACTTTGGTGAGTTGTGATTAGTTTAAGTTTGCTTTAAAGGACACACAATTAGAACACAAATGGTTTATAGTGGTTCCCCAGAGTATGGGTACATCCACTATCCCTCCCACCTTTCTAACAGTTTGTTAGACAAGGCCAACTTCTCCAACTCAGCTCCAAGAGCTTATAACACAAACCCCTCAGGGTTTCTCAGAATCTACCAAGTTCTACACTCAGGCCCAAGGCCCTACACCAAGAGAAATATTCTCCTATAACTCAGGCACACATGCCCTACCTCAGACTTTAACTCAAAGTCCTACACTCAGGCTTGGAGGAAAGCCCTACCTCAGATCCACACAAGGATCCTATGACTCAGATTCCTAACTAGAATCCTACAACTTAGGCACAAAGTCCATATAGCTCAGATCTACAAAAAGATCCTACCTCAGCCTTTATAGATCAGGCTTACACTCAGATCAGTAATGATCCTACAAATGAAAGGTTGGTTGGTGTTGTTGAATGTCTCTAGAGAAACAATCTCTGAGTCTGCCTTTTCCTGAACTGAAATGATTCAGTCCACTCTTCTTCACAGCTCTAAGAGTGGATCTTCAAGATTAGTTCTGCTTGAGCTATGAAGACAGTACAGCTAGGGCTTGCTTTATTCCTTCTTCTACCTCAGAGAGAAAGCACTTTGAACTTATTGTTGAAGTTGTGTAGGTCAACAACGAACTTTCTTATACTTTTAGATCAGCAGAATGAATAACTTCTTCAAACTCTACAACTAGGTTGAGAGGAAGAAGATGAAGCTTTGTATGTAAAAATTTTATTATACAAAAGTTAATTTCTTCTTTCTTGATCTCTTCCTTTTCTATTCCGTCTTCCAACAGTTTTTGGAGCAATGGGACCACCAGGAGTTGGTAGCTGCAACTTGTCTTTAGCATTAAATGTTATAAAACAGGCAAGCGATTCCATTTGTCATCTACTATTTAGTTCTCATAACATTTTGAATTTCTACTGACGTCATCATGACACAACACCTGTGGACTTAGCCAAATTCACAATTCTACATTGGCATTGAGTGAAGCTTTGTCACTCAATGCCAAAACACTTGGACATATTTTGGCATGTTCAGGCATTTAGTGATCAGTCATCACTCAATGCATATTTACTTTTGCAGTCTAATTAAATAGGTGTTGAGTGAGACTTCATCACTCAATGCATCTGGGCTTAGCTGATTTTCTCTGTATAAAGGCGTTGAGTGAGTTGTCTTCATGATGAGTCCCTATTTTATACTATATTTTGGACTCATCTAGGCCTATTTCCATGTCTTTGCACACCGTTTAGCGCCATTTGCACTCCTTTTGGTTCGCTACGGTTTTCCACGCCCTGTGCACCTTTTTAGCCCATTTCCGTGCTTGTGTGCATTTACTTCTTGCTATGTTTATCACTGTTCGCTGTGGCTGCCGCGATCGATGCCCCGTGCAGTTTTCCTGCAGGTTTGGGGATCGTGAGGGCATTCGGGATAGGCGTTTCACTATTTTTGGCAAAGGAGTCAGTGGTCGTGCGTTTTTGCCCACGCACGACCATCGACCTCCTGGCGCACGATCACTGATCGTGCGCAGCCCGGTCTCATTTGTGAAACTCTGTCTTGAACCTTCCGCACGATCACTGCCATACCGCGCACGACCATTGCTCGTGCGCCGCCGATCGTGCGCAGTCATATCCATTTTGCAAAAGTCTGTCTGGCTATTTCCGCACGATCATCAGCCTTGCCTCGCACGATCACTGATCGTGCGCTGCTGATCGTGCGCGACTACTGATTTTCTGATGCAGGTCTGCAGGTTGCTCACGCACGGGCGCTGACCTTGGTCGCGCACGACCACTGGTCGTGCGCCAGTGGTCGTGCGCGCTATTGATTCTGCAAGCTATAAATACGCTGTTCCGCGAATTAGGGCATGACAATCGTTACGGAACCTTCGCCATTCCGCCGTTTTCGCCCTCCAGCAGTCCCATTCACCTCCACCTCCATTCCTACCAACGGGAGGACTTTCTCCCGTGATTCCGAAGCATCCCTCATCCTCCTGCGATCCTCCGGCCATTAAAGCTCTTCTCCAAGTTCTTCACCGAGGAAGACGACGAAGCTTGCCTCAAGAACGGACTTAAAGGCCACCGAAGTGACAGCTCGGCGGTACCGGAAGCCCTCCACGGACTGCGCTTGGAAGCGGTTTGACAACCCGCACCTCCGGCCAACACCCGCGAAGGATCTTCACTCTTGTGGTTTAGCTTTCTCCAACCTTTCTTGTTGTATGGTTTATGTATGCATGTGTGAACGGATTAATCTCTTTTGTAATGAAATGTTTATGCTTTCATCTTGCTTGTGAGATTCGTTGTTAATGCGCTTCGCTCTCTTTCGTTCACTCCACGCCTTTGCTTCACTTCATTTCACTTCACATCACACACTTCACTCACTAGCTTACCGCCCACTCGCCCACCGAAGTACGGCATCGCGGCCGCTACATCCATCTCGCCTTGCGAAGCGGTGATTGCGACCCGCAAAGCTCTCGTTAGTGTAATCGGTCGTAAGACCACCAACCAAAGCCCCTTTCTTTTTCTGTTTATTTCATTTAACTCTCATAACGATAGTTTCAGAGTCTAAATCGTTCGACGCCAATTGCATTCCTCAAGAGACCGACATCCGGGGATTCATTCCCAACTTTATTACTTGAGCGACCGGTACGCTTGCCGTATTTTACGCGCATCAAGTTTTTGGCGCCGTTGCCGGGGAATGCAACTGTTGAACGATCACGATTTCTGGAATTATTGGTATAAGAGTTAGTGTTTTTTTTTATTTTCGTTTCTTTGTTTTGTTGCTTCAGTGGATGCAGGGACGTGCTGCAAGAGATCTTGTTGTTTACGATCCCGAGATCGAGCGAACTCTTCGTGCGCAAAGACGTGCCGTTGCTATTAATCCAGTCCGAATGGGAGATCTTTTGAACAATGACAACGGAGTGCATGTTGGAGGTAATCTCAATGACAACCGGAACGGGGATGAGAACGAGGTAAACCCGCCGCATGTCTGAACCATGAGAGACTACACCACTCCCACTGTGGGGAGCATATATCCTGGGTTCGGACCGGCGATCACAAACCAGCAGTTCGAGATCAAGCCGGCAATTCTAAACATCATCCGGAACAATGAGCAATTTTCCGGAATGGCCACTGAGGATGCCCATCTTCATTTGGCGGATTTTTCGGAAATCTGCGCCACGTTCCGCTATGCTGGGATCGCCGATGACACGGTCAAGCTCCGTCTGTTTCCCTTCTCTCTACGTGACAAAGCCAAGTCATGGCTTCATTCCCTTCCTCCTGGAACTGCCACAACATGGGATGCTCTCACCACGAAGTTCTTAGCCAAATTTCATCCAGTCGACCGTATTGTGAGCATGCGACGTGCCATCGCCAATTTCAGGCAAAACGACCAAGAAAGCTTAGCGGAGGTGTGGGAGCGCTTTAATGAATTGCTGCGGAAGTGCCCAAATCACGGTTTCCAAACGTGGAATCTCGTGGAGAGCTTCTACTTCTCCATCGAGCCTCAGCACCGCGCCATGATTGATGCCGCCTCTGGTGGAACAATTATGAACCTTGCTCCTGAGGATGCTTTGAGAGTTCTGCAGGACACCGCCACGCACAGCGCCTTCTGGACCGCAGGAAGGAATACCCCCCGTGGGACAAGTGGAATCTTTGCTGTGGAAGCATCAAGGCCCGCTGCTGCTGCTCCGGTGTTGGCCATCTCATGTCAAGGATGCGGAGGATCCGATCATCACAGCTTCGAGTGCCCTGGACCGGAGGTAACATATGATCCCGCCTTATCTAATGAAACAGTTAATTTTATTGCTAATCAAAACAGGGGTGCGCCGTATGGAAATGCGTATAATCCGGGTGCGAGAAATCACCCGAACTTTTCGTGGAATCAAAACGCGCCGGGCCAACGATGGCAACCGGGGCAGCATCAAAATGATGCCGCCGCCTCCGGAAGCCAACCGCGGCCGCCACACCCGAATTACACCCAAGGCCCTCCCGCTGTGAAAACCAACTCTTTGGCTGAAATGTTTGAGAAATTTGTTGAAGTGTCCCATACTAATATGACTAACCAAGCCGCTTCTATGCGTAAGCTTGAGGCGCAGTTGGGCCAATTGGCTCAAATGGTCTCCGAGCGCACGCTTGGTACCCTCCCAAGCAACACAGAAAGAAATCCCCATGAACAAGGGAAAAGCTTGGGAGAGGAAAGGCTAGGGAACAACAACGAACTCGTGATTAATTGTATGATCAATGATGTGAAAACGACCGCACTTTGTGATTCCGGAGCATCGAGCAACATCCTCACTCTGCAGGATGTTGAGAAGATGCAATTACAAATTAACACCGATGACCGGAAGTCACTCATTTTAGCTAATGGAGATGTAGTTGCTACCGAAGGCGGTGTGAGGAAAGTTGAGATCGAGGTGAATGGAAAACATTTTACTACTGATTTTCAGGTTATGGGACCTAAAGAAAACGACTCCATTCCAATACTTGGGGTCCCATTCCTGACGGCCAGTGGCGCATCCTTGGATTTTTCCAAAGGATGTGTCATCTGGCCGACCGATGCGTCCGCCATCGATGATATTTCCGCACACCCCTCCAACATTCAAAAAATTGTTTTGCTAAGAAATGCAGGATCCAAGGAAAATTTGGGACTTCAAGTTTTGAACGCCGCCCGTTTGGACGAAATGATCAAGGAAGCACCTCCCGAGAAGACCGATGTAGAGCAAGTGGTAGTGACCGTGAAGGAGATCGAGTCAGTGGAAGACACGGCGATTGTTCCATGTCCCCAAAAGCGACTGAAGACAATGACATTAGTAGTTTTATTCGGGAGAAATCCCTGAACAATTCAGTTTGTAATAATTCTAATGACTGTGTTAGGCGTAATGTTGCTTGGGCCGATCCGGTCGCCGTCGCGGTGCCGGACATGACGCCATTGATTTCAAAATCTGCGAAAACTGTGGAAAAATCTGCGTGGAAGTCTCCCACGGTGGAGAAGATGAAGGAGGCTAGGCGCCTACGCGATAAGCGTTATTCCACCTTCCGGCGCGAGGAAGCGTATAAGCTGAGCAAGGGGAAATCCCTCCCTCATGATTCCATGAAAAATTCTGCTCCCCCCTCGCACTCCACCGGAGAGACTCGCCCCAAATCGGCGCCGAGTTGATTGCTTTTTCGTCGCTCTGCTTAGACATTATTCTGTGTTTTATATTCTTGCACTTTTATTTTCTTTTTCTGCACGAACATTATTTGTAAACTGCTAAAACAGGTATTTGGTCCACCTTAAGGACGGTAAACAAAAGGGCTATCCGGGAGACAACCCATGCTCGGACCATTCGGTCCCCTTTCTTTTTCTAATTTTCTATTTTTGTATTTTCTTGTCTTTGGCCCAAATCGCAGGTTCAGCTTCTCTTTGGTGCGGCGCAGCAACTCCATCAACTCATAACGCCATCTTCCGGTATGCTCCCTCTGCGGAGCATAGGTACACTCTTCCCTGTAGACTTTATTCTAGTGCTATTTTGCATGTTGATCTTGTTTTCATTCAAGTTTGGGGGGAAGAGCCGCCTATGCACTCACGAGCACATTTCATTCGCACACCGGTAGATTTATTTATGCTTCATGTTTGTAGACTCCTGCTGCACGCACACATCTGCACCCACATGAGCGCGCACTCTTACCACGCGCGCGGCTCGGGTTGAATACTTATGTTGTGTAAGTTTTAAGATTGTGGTGCTGACGTAGGATTTTGTCGTACAGTAGTTCGAAACTCGTGCAGTGCTCCTAATCGAGTGCTCACGTTGTGTAGGAATTGTATAGAGCTAGTTTCTTCTCATGCTTGCATTTTATATTTTTTTCTATATTCGTAAATACTGTCTGTCCTACTCAACTTCTGAATCCGGAGTGATCTCGCGGTAGTGTAGGCATGTGTGTAAGCGTCGCTGGCTTTGTTTTGCTCGAGTCGGGAGGACGGATCACTTTTCTCGGTGGCTAAGAACTTGCCCCAAGCGACTTTCGAAGCATTGGTGCCCGGTTAGTCGAGCGTGAGCGTGACGTAGGCCATCATTTTGGCCCGGTTGATCCTTGCACCCGTCCTAACATAGCCCTCGCTAGCCCCGTTGAGCCTACCTCCCCTTTTGATCAGCTCCACATGCAAGTCACCAAAGCCTCAAGCCACTCCTAGTCGCACACCCGCATTGAGCTCTTGTTTCGTTAATTTCTCGTTGGGTTGTTGTGATGGGCGGATTTTGTGAACGTGTGGATATGCCGCAAAGTTTATAAATGCTGAATTATTGAGAAAAGAAAAGAGAAAAGAAAAATGTGACCAAGAAAAGAAAAGAGAAAAGAAAAAGTATAAATGAAAAAATCTGAAATTGAGAAATTTGTTTTATGGTAGGCGGTGCACCCACTCATGTTGTAAAAGCTAAGTTTGGGGGTGTGGTGCACTCGCATTCTTGTTGTTAGCGAGAATTCTGATGTGTGCGAGCTCCGTTGGGTTGTGCGTAGCCTTCGTTTTCATCTTGTCCATCCATACCTACATCTGCACCCAAGCCCCACTCTTCACCTCAAGTCCTACGGATTTACGCTCGAGTCAAACCCGCATCGTGGAGAAAGTGCGAACGGGCAAGCATATGGCCCCCGACATTGGTGGATTCCTTTGGAGGTGATCATGAGCCCCGGTCTTTGGCAATACCTCGCCATCCGACTTGCCTACTTTCTGCCTTCCCATGACCGTGCGATTCTCCGGAATTCATTCTTTGAGTAGTGACAGTATCTATTTACGTTTTTCGAAAATTATAAATTGCATTGCATGATTAGAAACTCTTTCTATTATATTTTTTACGCATGTGAGCTTCTCGATTTCTCGTCCTACTGTAGGTTGTAATTACTACGTCAGCTAGCCGTTTTAGAGCCCACAACGTGATTATTTGCCCGGGACGTGCAAATGGTTAAGTTTGGGGGTGTGATGAGTCCCTATTTTATACTATATTTTGGACTCATCTAGGCCTATTTCCATGTCTTTGCACACCGTTTAGCGCCATTTGCACTCCTTTTGGTTCGCTACGGTTTTCCACGCCCTGTGCACCTTTTTAGCCCATTTCCGTGCTTGTGTGCATTTACTTTCTTGCTATGTTTATCACTGTTCGCTGTGGCTGCCGCGATCGATGCCCCGTGCAGTTTTCCTGCAGGTTTGGGGATCGTGAGGGCATTCGGGATAGGCGTTTCACTATTTTTGGCAAAGGAGTCAGTGGTCGTGCGTTTTTGCCCACGCACGACCATCGACCTCCTGGCGCACGATCACTGATCGTGCGCAGCCCGGTCTCATTTGTGAAACTCTGTCTTGAACCTTCCGCACGATCACTGCCATACCGCGCACGACCATTGCTCGTGCGCCGCCGATCGTGCGCAGTCATATCCATTTTGCAAAAGTCTGTCTGGCTATTTCCGCACGATCATCAGCCTTGCCTCGCACGATCACTGATCGTGCGCTGCTGATCGTGCGCGACTACTGATTTTCTGATGCAGGTCTGCAGGTTGCTCACGCACGGGCGCTGACCTTGGTCGCGCACGACCACTGGTCGTGCGCCAGTGGTCGTGCGCGCTATTGATTCTGCAAGCTATAAATACGCTGTTCCGCGAATTAGGGCATGACAATCGTTACGGAACCTTCGCCATTCCGCCGTTTTCGCCCTCCAGCAGTCCCATTCACCTCCACCTCCATTCCTACCAACGGGAGGACTTTCTCCCGTGATTCCGAAGCATCCCTCATCCTCCTGCGATCCTCCGGCCATTAAAGCTCTTCTCCAAGTTCTTCACCGAGGAAGACGACGAAGCTTGCCTCAAGAACGGACTTAAAGGCCACCGAAGTGACAGCTCGGCGGTACCGGAAGCCCTCCACGGACTGCGCTTGGAAGCGGTTTGACAACCCGCACCTCCGGCCAACACCCGCGAAGGATCTTCACTCTTGTGGTTTAGCTTTCTCCAACCTTTCTTGTTGTATGGTTTATGTATGCATGTGTGAACGGATTAATCTCTTTTGTAATGAAATGTTTATGCTTTCATCTTGCTTGTGAGATTCGTTGTTAATGCGCTTCGCTCTCTTTCGTTCACTCCACGCCTTTGCTTCACTTCATTTCACTTCACATCACACACTTCACTCACTAGCTTACCGCCCACTCGCCCACCGAAGTACGGCATCGCGGCCGCTACATCCATCTCGCCTTGCGAAGCGGTGATTGCGACCCGCAAAGCTCTCGTTAGTGTAATCGGTCGTAAGACCACCAACCAAAGCCCCTTTCTTTTTCTGTTTATTTCATTTAACTCTCATAACGATAGTTTCAGAGTCTAAATCGTTCGACGCCAATTGCATTCCTCAAGAGACCGACATCCGGGGATTCATTCCCAACTTTATTACTTGAGCGACCGGTACGCTTGCCGTATTTTACGCGCATCACTTCACTCAACACTTTCTACCTTCGCCTGTTTTATTGAAAAGGCATTGAGTGAATGACCTTCACTCAATACTTCTATCCTTAGATAATTTTTCTGTTGAATAGGCATAGAGTGAGTCGACATCACTCAATGCTTCTATCCTTAGACAGAATTCTATATCAACCAATACTACAGTTCTGACTGAACTATGTTCTGTCGATGCTTTCTTTGCATGACATTGAGTGAAATGCCTTCACTCAATGCTTCTGGACTTAGTCAGATTTCTTGACAGATTCTCTGCTGTTTTGACTGCTTGTGCTTTACTCAACACTTCTGGCTCTGGGCATTGAGTGAACTGCCTTCACTCAACGTATCTAGACATAGCCAGATTTCTGCCTTGATAATGCTAAAGTTTTTTACTATTTAGTCTTTACTTAACGCTTAAGGTCATCTGTCATTGAGTGAACTACCTTCACTCAAGTCTTCTGGACTTAGAAAAATTTCAGCCTTGTCAGCATCCTGTCCTATGTCCTCCTGTCATTGTCACTTGGATAACCTTTCTAATCAAAGTAAAAAATTACCACCTGCATACATAGAATTTATAACATAGATCAGATACAAACATGTGTATACCATTGTACTATAGACCTTCTTCAAATATGGAACATTGAGATTAATGGACCCAATAAGTTCATTAAAAAAGCTGGTACAAAGATATGTATGGAGACATATTAATGCTAAAATAAATACTAAAAAGAAAAATAAATGCAAGTAATCAAAGCCAGCCTAATTTCCATCACTATCACTCCCATTCTTCTGAATATAAGTGCAGAGCTTGATGAATTCTCACCCGATATGTCCCATAATAGTCTTGTGGTGCTCGCCCAAGTTATCAAAACTATTATAGATTCGAGCACTAAGGCGAATCTCCATTTCCTCCATTTTTGTGCTGATCGAATTGAAACGAACATTCCAATGAGTAAATGTTCCTAGAGTTGTGGGTGATTGCTGTGGTGGCTCTGGCGGAGTAGGAGGAGGTTGACAAATACCACCAATATCTATATCACTTTCATCATCCAGAGGGGTAGCCACAAATTCAGCATTAACTTGGTGTGACATGCGAAGGGCCTGCATATTTGTAGTTATAAGGGGAAGAGGCGTTTGAACACAATGAAGAACCAGAAGGGCATCCCAAACTCCCAATCACTTGGCTAAGTGGGTGATAAAATTACAGCACGAGAAATTTCTACTTAAAAGTGGAAGAGAAGAGCAATCTCCCAACCTAAATTGATTAGGGTCTGAATGACCTAGCTATAAAGATAGGAATGGTCGTATTGGGTGACAATTCCCTTGATATCCCTTAAATCGATGAGTGAATAAGTCAAAATATTATGAAGAATGAGAAGGCTGGGAGCGGCGAAGAAACGTGCCTTTGACTTCTTAGAATTATAGGGTGCGGGGTAAGAATTGATTTTTGACCAAAACTGAGTGGATTTAAAGAATTGCACATGTTTCTTGCTAAGCTCCTCATAAGTAGGAGAGTGAACAAAGTTTTCATCAAAAATACCATCAACACATTGAATTGGCAAAGCAATAGTTCGTGCTGAACACCACCCATGCAGAAAGTTAAGTATGTTTCTACGTGAGTCCCTCAAAGTTTGAGTGAAGAGAGAAATTCTACTAAAAGTTCAAGAAAAGTAGACTCGGCAATGGAAAAGAAGGCATTCCACCCAAGGGTTGAGAGAAATCCTCAAATAAGATTAGTGAATCCAAAGGCTGCAAGTACTCCCCAGTCGAGAACACGGAATACACCAAATCATTTTCCATTCAAGCGGTTGCTAAGATTTTGGTAAGTAAGATTTGGGAAAGAGAACATGGCCTTGGCCGCACTAGCCGATGCTGAGGAAGAAGAAGCAGTGGACTGAGATCGATGAATGCTAAAAAAGAGAGTTTTAGAAGAGAAGAAACGAAATGAATCTCGGGCTGGTAGTAGATTTTAAAGTGATGAGAAGAAAAGAAGGGAAAATTCTATTTAAAGAAAAATTTCATGGGACACGCCCTCGAGTCATGCCCGTGACTGAGGGGCGTGTAACATAAAATTATCTGAATCGGCGCAAGTTTTGGGATATTGCATTTTGAAGTCAAACTAACCATCGGGGGTACACGCCTACGGGACATGGCCGTGATATGGGGCCATGTAAATTAAATTTATTTTTAAAACTATCGTTACGAAGTTTCCACTTCCACTATTAAAGCAACTATATAGGGACAACATGCAACCATGTCTCTATCTCCTACTATTGAAATCACTGAGGCTGACGACAGCTTTCTAAGGTATGAGCTTACCGCGCCTATTTTTGTGTATATCCATTTTATTGTTCTCTTTGTAGGCATATGTTGATATTTATCCTTGTGTTAATAAGCTTTTCTGTAGTTTTATACCTACTTGATTTGATACACTTATCAATGGTGAATCAATATTTCACATTGCCTATAAATACATTGGAATATGTTAATATGAATTATAGTGCATTTGAGATTTTACACTTTGTTTGATTAAGAAATATTATAGTAACTTCTATGTGTAATTTTACAGTCCAATATCTCTTTCTTATTATACAGTTAGTTTAATGAGAGGTTTTATAGTCGAAAATCTAGCACTTGTTATACATTTAGTTTTATGAGCAGTTTTACAATAAAAAATTTACTACTTATTATACAGTTGGTTTTATGAGCGGTTTTACATTCTAAATTCTGTTGGTTGTTATACAGTTTGTTTTATGAAGCAATTTGGTAATCCAAATTCTATTGATTATTATATAATTTGTTTTATAAGAAGTTTTACATTCCAAATTTTGCTGATTGTTATACTGTTTGTTTTATATGCAGTTTTACAGTCAAATTTCTGCTGGTTGCTATCCAATTTGATTTCTATTTTTTTATATTTCAATTTTTTGAAAAATTATAGGTATATTTTTTAAATCCCTATAGCAAGTAAAAAATATCTTAGGTGATACTTATATCTTGCTATGTTAAAATTTTTCTTGCATGTAATGCTGGAATTTGTTATTCCCCTACTATAGTGCCATGTAGCACATACCTAAGTTGCAGGTATGTAATATCAATATTCATTTCTAATTCATAATCATTACTGGACGTTCTTTCTTAGGATTCGAAAAAAGCGCTAAATGAAGCAAGAGTGCTTCCACTATTTAAGATACCTAAACTGCCACAAAATATATTTCTCCATTATGCTCATGTGCAGTACTACAGTCGGAATCAAAGAGGCATTTTTGTTAAGCCAATATTATGTATCTCTTACCGCTAACGAGATTGCCCTTTTTTTGGGCTACCAAATTATCACAATGAATTTACTTTTTTTAGAAGGCCATTTACACAACAACTCAAAAAATGGATGGAAGAGCTGAGGGGATTGATTGCGGAAGAGTGGTCTACTATGTTGGAAAGGTGGAGAGTGGACATTTTAGTGAGATACCTAGTCATTGTATTCTTTTTCCTGTAGATGGGGTTACAAATTCCTACTTGCCTGATGAATATAAAAGGCCACAAAGACTTTCAAAAGTATAATTGGCCAAAGGTCATTCACAAATTCCTACATGCACATGTAATTGATTGGAGCAGACTGAGTGCTCTATGATAAGTCGACAATAATTTTGGTTATTTTAAATGTTGCTCTGTAGTACTTCTGGTAAGTGACACATAGTTCAATTATTTAGTAATTTATAGTGCTCTAACCATATTGTTTTGTAGGCATGGCTCTACAAACATACAAGAATACATTTGGTAGTTCACTACATAACAAGGCAAAGGATATATTGATGGTCATCGAAGATATAACACCTCCATCCATAATGTCGAATATTACAGAAGGTCTGGTCAGGGCTCCACGCCATATTCCACGTGCAGTCAATGGAGTTACTCATTGAGACCATATCATTCACGCATCTTAACTCAGAGTTCATTATGATAGAAGCAATTAGTAGTTGTACAACCTAAAAAGCTAGGAATGTCCACTAAAAACATAGGAATATCATTTCATACACAATAAGTTCTAGCCTTAAGGCCTTACAACTGTTCCCTTTACAATATGTGTCTTTCATACATCGGAACACAGGCTGTCCATAAAAGAAAATAGTAAACGTTCGTCTTTAAGCCTTCAAGGGCTAGCCAATCGCAGCATAACAGACTTTAGCCTGCTACTTTCCACTTGGATCTCAAGCACCTGCATAGCACGCCCCACCAAAATGTGGCAAAACAATGCAACGGTCAACATTAGATGAATAAATTATAACGACCTCACCGCTTACTCAGGGCGATGGTTCTCCTTGCTTACAAACAGCAACATATATATCTTCTGGCAACATAAATATGCATTTAGGCACCATTATCCACAGACGTAGGCTCGATTGGCCAAACTCCCCATGCACTCAGGGCACATTCTCGGTGTACCGAACTTCTCTAGGTCCCACCACCATCCACAGTCCCAGATTTGATGGTTCAAACATGAGCATTCTAGTCCTCTTGGCCGGTAACTAAGACTCTCATTATGCTAACGACAAAAGCCAGTTACTTTAGGCGATCTAGTCTGAATGACATAACGCGGGTATGGTTCAGCTAAAGCCTGTTTCTTAAATCTCCATGCCAATGCCGATGGTCAAAGCCATCATGGCGAACAATAAGACACAGGTAAGCCTACCCTTGCCCGTTCAGCTCTTTGGCCTTTTGGCTGGGCACTTCAGGCTCTCAGCTTCAATTTTCGCTCATATTGTCCACATGAATTGAGCTTGTAATGATCACATCAATGGCTCTCACGTCTATAATAGCTGGGATCGTCAGACTCAATAACTTCTCATGCTACGAATCTTGTCTCGTAGATACAAGCTTCACAGCCATAATTAGGCTAGCTATCATGGCCACCTTAGCTAGGCTCGTAAGGCTCAATAACTTCATACAATCGCACCTATGTGTCCAAGAGACAGGCCTCTCATAACTCACTAGGAGGTATCGTCAGCGGTGACACTATCGCCGCACGGTAGGGGCTAGAATTGTGTTTCTTCCCCACTTTTGGGTATTTTCCTATATGCAACCTCCAATACTATCACTGTAGCATCCTGCACACCCCTTGACCTCAGAAACTACATGTTTATCCACAGATACTTCTCCGACACACAAATCAATAATCACCAATCGAGACCAACCTCTCAAGATGGGCTTTACATAACATGCCTATTCCACACTTCGATTCTGGATTCTATATGCAATTTCTACTCGGGATCATAACGATCTACCCACTGGAAACCACCCTTTTCTTCAACTTTTGGTGAGGGGTCCCATGCATGTATGCAAATTGAGGACTTCACTTGTCCAAGGAGAAAGGTCATTACCCTTTTCAATCATTTAGGAGTCAAGCTCTTGATCTAGATGGAACTGATCACCACAGCTTTCTCTCTACAAATCTGGCTTTTACTCATGAATCTGATCACAAGAACACCTTGGATCACCATTACCCTTTGCCTACTGACTTCTTCCTTATCTTTCCTCAAGAACCAAGAGAGATAGAGAATAAGAAAGATGAGAAAATAATATCATCACCAGCATTTATAAGGAAGCTACCGCCGTGCGGTATCATAGGCGGTGGCCGCATGGTCCAATCGGCGTCGATCTGCCGCTCGAAACAACCTTAACCTCATCTGACACGTGACAAACTACCGCCAACATTACCAATACCACCAGGAAGTACCATCCAGAGACAAATGTCGATTTTATTCGGCTACCACCGAGCAATACCTAACTACCTCCACGCGGTATGCTCTCAACGATTCGTCGAGTGGTACCGCCACGCGTTACCTTTCTACTGGTGCATGAAACCTTCCTGAAATGAAGGTTGATTTAATTCAGCTAGATACCACCGGCGTTAATGCTACCGCCTCACGGTAACAACCAGAAATCAACACCTTCCCATTTTCATGAACTTTGGGGCATTACAATTCTCCCCTCCTACAAAAGATTTCGTCCCGAAATTCACAACAAAAAAAGAAGTACAAAACATATCAAATGTACCTCAATGGAATATTTCAGGGAACTCTTAGCGCATGGTCTGCTCTCGCTCCCATGATAGCTCCTCACGGCAATAGTTATCCCAACGGACTTTGACCATCTTAATTTCTTTGTTCCATAGACGTTTCACTTCTGAGTCTTCAATACAAAAGGGATTGACTTTCGTCGTCAACCCACTATTGACTGAAATTTGCTCCTCAGCAACAACTTGCGTAGACTCTTGCACAACCTTCCGCAGTACCGATATGTGAAACACATCGTTCAAAACACTATGCTCAGCTGAAAGCTTCGGTCGATAGACTGATTCTCCAATCCGCTCAATGATTTCAAATGGCCCAAGGTATCTCAAACTCAGCTTTTTCAAGATTCGGATCCTTGATACTCCCTTGAACGGTTTAATCTTGAGATAAACTGAACCGCCAAATACAAACTCCCCATTTCGGTGCTTGGCATTGTAGTATTTTTCTTGCCTATCTTGTGCAATCAACAGTCATTCTCAAATCAAACGTATCTTTGAAGTCGCATCTTCAACTTCCTTTCGCTTATATAGCTTCGATTCACATATTTCTACCCAAGCCAACGGAGTACGATACTGCCTACCATATAAGGCCTCAAAAGGTGCCATTTTTATACTCTCTTGGTAACTATTATTATAGGCGAACTCGATCATAAAGAGATGATATTCCCAACTCTTCCCAAAATCCAGGGCACACATGTGAAGCATATCTTCCATCATTCTATTTACCCTCTTGGTCTGACAATCCGTTTAGGGATGAAAGGCCATGCTAATTTTCAGCTTGGTACCCAAGAACTGATTAATAAGCTTCCAATCATTCGATATAAAACGCTCATCACAATCACTAACAATGCTACGGGGTACACCATGCAATCGTAAAATCTGCTCAACATAAAGTTTAGCTAACTTTTCAACTGAATCGTCCTTTCGATTGGGAATGAAGTGTGCTACTTTTGTCAACTTGTTTATGATAACACAAATAGAATCATTCCAGCATTGTAATCTCGACAAACCGCACACAAAATCCAACGATATATCATCAAACTTCCATTTCGGTATTTACAATGATTTCAGGAAATAGCCGGGTTTTTTACACTCAGCCTTCACTAGGGCGCAAGTCTGGCACTTTGCCACATAAATTGTGATGTATTTCTTCAACACTGGCCACCAGAACTATTTCTTTATGTCCTTGAACATTATTATGCTCCCCAGGTGGATTGAGTACTTGGTGAAACGAGCCTCATACCACAACTCCGCCCTCAACTTGCCAACATTTGGGATTAACAACCGACCGTCCTTCCATAAAAGACAGTCATTCAGCGAGAATTGGGAATTTGACCCATCCACTATCTCTTCCATATAGTGCTTCATGTTCTTATTAAGCTCCAATTTTTGTCGAATTCTATCTGTGAGGTTCAATTGAACCTTCGTCCAGTTCAAGCATGAATTTGCGCCTATTCTCCTGTCAACACAAGATATATCCAGAGCTTCTAACTCACGAATCAGATGCTCATCATGCACCTATAACCAATTTGCTTATGTTAGAGCCTTGCGGCTCAGCGCATCCGCGACTACATTTCCCTTCCCGAGAGTGTAATGAATCTCAAAGGTGTAGTACCCATGGAACTCCATCCACTTCCGATATCATATACTCATATCCTTCTGATGCAACCTGTATTTCAGTCTCTTATGGTCCATAAGGATATCAATATTCACTCTACAAAAATAGTATCACCGTAGTTTAAGAGAGAATATCACGGCCACCAATTCCAAGTCATGAACTGGATAATTCCTCTCGTGTACTTTCAATTAGCGAGAGCCATAAGCAATCACATACCGGTATTGCAAAAGAACGCAGCCTAAGCCGCTTCCCGATACATCAGTATATATTTCAAAACCTTTTGTTCCATATGGAGAACATAAAATAGGCACTATGGTCAGATTTATCTTTCACTCCTCAAATGCTCGCGCGCACTCTAGCGTCTAGACAAATTCTGATTCTTTCTTGTTAATGTCATGAGAGATAAAACAATGTTGAAAAAGCTCTCTACGAAGCGCCTATATTATCTGACAAGTCCTAGGAAACTCCTGAGTTCCGCTACTAATGTAAGTACATGCCACTCTTATATCGCATCAATATTTGTCGAATCCACAACAATACCTTCTCCACTAACGACATGACTAAGAAAAGAATCCAAAGATAGCCAAAACTTACATTTAGAGAACTTGGCATACATGCGATTTTGTCTCAAGATATGTAGAACAAATCTCAAATGATTCGCATGATCCTCTTTCGACTGAGAGTATACCAATATGTCATCCAAAAAGACAATCACAAAGAGGTCCAAATATTCTCGAAAGATCCTCTGCATCAAATCCATAAACACAGATGGTGCATTAGTGAGTCCAAAAGGCATCACAGTAAATTCATAATACCCATAGTGTCTACCAAACGCTGTCTTGGGAATATCACTTTCCCGAATCCTCAACTTCCAGTAGCTGGACTTTAAATACAACTTTAAATAGACAGTCGATCAAACAAGTTAATCAAACAAATTATCGATTTGCGGAATCAAATACTTATTCTTCTCTGTCAGCTTGTTCAATTCATGATAATCAATGCATAGATGCAAGCCTCCATCCTTTTTATTTACAAAGAGAACCTGTGCACTCCAAGGTGACATACTTGGACGTATATAGCCTTGCACTAGTAATTCTTGCAACTGAACTTTCAATTCTGCCATTTCCTTTGTCGTCACTCGGTACAGTGAGCGTGAAGAAGGTTTTTCACATAGCACCAACTCAATAGCGAAGTCAATCTCCCTCTAATGTGGAATCCTAAGGAGATCATTAGGAAACACATCCGCAAACTCCGATACAACATGAACGCCACTTAAATTGGGCTTCATCTCTACAACCTCTAACAGCGTGAAAAACAATTATGCGCCCTTCCGAACCGCCTTGACTACTTAGAGAGAAGACGTCGATATCTTGCTCAATCCTCGCATACCCACAAACTTAGTCTCGCGTTCAATGTTTTTCCCTAGTATGACTTCCTTAGAATTGCAATCAATACATCTACGCTTCTCCGAGAGCCAGTCCATACCAAAGATTACATCAAACTCAAATATCGGCAGCACATATGCTTCCATGTCAAAATTTTGACTTCCTATCTGCACCTTAACACAACGGGCTTTATCCGCGGGCATCAAGAACCCGTTAAACAACAACACATTCATACGATCTATCGGTACAAAAGAATGCACTTCGAAACACACTATGAAGCCCTCAGACATAAAGGAATGAGAAGTTCCTGTATCGAACAGTGCTCTCACTAGATATTCCAATATTAGGATAAAGCCCAATTCGAACAAATTATACACAAGCAACGCACAAGGTAACAAGTATAGAAAGTAGTAAAAAATTTATCTCATCTCATACCTATTACGAATTCACTTTGTTTGATGGCCTCCTATTGGCAAGCATTATAGACTCGGGGTTGTGCTTGGGATGCATTCGATTCCAACACTGATTTTCCCTTTTCAGTATACATCGCACTAGTCTTTTTCTCCGTCTTTGGAGGACCCCTCTGAAGATCGCGAGCCATGTGTCCCGGCTTGCCACATGGGTAACAAGTAAATAGACCTCGCGCTGCCGTCACTTAAGGGTTAGTAAAAGAAGTTGATCCCAAAGACTTAGACTTCTTTCTCCACTTTCCTTGTCCAGACTTTGCTGAACTCGGTACTTAAACTCTGGCTTCCTTCCCGCCAAGTCATTCTTACGCTGCACGAACTTCATATCTTGTTCTAAGGAATGAGCTGTATTGACCAAGGTCTGAAAACCTTGTGTCATCGGTCCTATGAGAAGTAATCATAGGTCACCTCATAGTCCTTCATAGAACCGATTTGTCTTCCGTTCTTCGTCTACAAATATAAAGCCTGCATAATGTCCCAACCTTGTAAACTCATGAAAGTTGTCATCCATAGAACTCTCACTTTAAGTTATCCTTTGGAATTGATTTTTCCATTACAATATGCTGTGCAGATGGAAGATATCTTGCCAGAAATAGTCTCGAGAATTCCTCCATTGGGATCTTAACCAATGGTCAATTAGAAAATTGGCACAGCTCCAACTCATCCAACCATAGTCTCGCCTCTCCTTCTAATAAGAAGGTAGTTATAGTGATTTTCTGCCACTCCTCCATTTCTGTTGCCGTCATGGTTCTCTTTATCCTCGAGTGCCAGTCTTTAGCTTGTGTTGGGGTTCCAGTACCCGCAAACATAGGAGGATTAAAACTCATCACATGTTTCAATTACTTTTCCATCGCTCGCCTTGCAGCCACTGGCTCAACGACCACTTGCCTCACTACCACATGTTCAACTATGATAACCGGTTCCTGGACCACCATAAGGGTAGGAGGTTGTACTTTCACTCCTAGTTACGTACTGATTAATTTGAATATGGCTTAATCAACCAAACATATCATTTATGTAGAAGGAGGAGATGTTGGCACCTCGGTTTGTGCACTACTCTCTACCGAGCGCTTGGTTTCATCTTGCCCCGCACCACTTTTATTCACCTATAATCGTGAAACACATAGTTAAGTGAAAGTCTTTGTTTTCAAGGTTGTTAAGAACCTAGAGGGGGGTGGTGAAAAGGTTTTCTGGTTTTTATTAGTATTATTTACTTAGTGTATAGATAGTTAGTAGATTAAATCATTTAAGACTGATGGGTTAAAACTCGCGGCTTATTTATTTTTGTTTGTGGTTTATTTAGTTTGGAAGGTGGGGCGCGCGGATTTTATTAGATATAAAAGTTGAAATTGAGTTTTAACTAAAGGAGGTAAGTGCACCTATCGTGTGTAGTACAGGATATTCCGGTGGGGAATATCATGGTCGTATTGTTCTCGGGGATGGGTAGATTATTTCTACTCTTCCTTGGAGGGACTATTATTTTACCGAACATAACTTGTCGGGTTATATAATTAACTAGTGCGATTATATATAAGCAGAAATAAAAGCAGAAAAAGCCGATGAAGAAATAACGCATCGGTACCGAATCGATTAGAACTAAAATAACTTTTAATAATTAGAGATCCTAAATTTCAAATTAATTAAAGGGCGACTTGGTCATTGGGGTTTCAAAAGAATGAGCTCACCTAACTCTAGGAATATCGCTCACCTAAACATTAAGACTATTCAACCGAACTCTCATCCGACGAAGGATTCCTTTTAATGCCTGCATTACGCTAAGAACCCCGCTATTGGGTGGGGAACCCAATCCGGGAGAATTTCGCTTCTCCTCTCTCGAGGTTATGCACGCAATTCTCTTTACCCAAGGGTGATCGGTGCATACACAAGGCCGCCTCTCAGCTTGCTAGTGTATGGACAACAAAAATAGAGCCCACACATCGATATGTGTGGGCTCTATTTCCGTTGTCCATACACTAGCAAGCAGTAAATAAAAAGCACCTACTCAAACGAGTATGCGGGAATTTGAAAGCACCTGCTCAAATGAGTAGGCGGAAAATTACGAGTCCAACTCAAATGAGTAGGCGGTAAATAAATGCACACACGCACACACTCTACACAATTTGAAGAAAGCAGTAAATAAAGTGTTAAAAGAAAGCAGAAAATGAAAGCAGGAAAAGCTATCTCATACACACATGCACTCTACAAAATTTGAAGAAATCGATAAAAGGCTAACTCCACACGCATGCACTCTATAAAAATATGAAAGAGTAAAGTGCTCAAAAATAAAAATAACAACTTTTTCATCCTTATAACTTTATAAAAGTGCATAAAAAGTGGAAATAAAAATTAACAGAACAAAATGTTTATGAAATAAAGAGTAAAACTAAGTTAGAGAAAAATAAAAACCCTTTTAACCCGCTTTTATAAATCCATAAGAATGAATAAAAATCTATTAGAAATCATGAAAGCTAAACAGGCTAAGTAAAATAAAGAAGAAAAATATAAATTTAGCAGATTATTCTCATACACACACACACACACACCTATTTTAAAGAGAAAATAAAAAGACAAAAAGATCACATAAGGAGGGGCACTCAGATGCATTCTAATACATAATAATAAGAGAAAATTTAGAACTTTTATTAAGTTAAAAAAGAGTTACAGAAAAGTTAAAAGCAAAAACTAATGAGAGGGGGAGAAAATTCCCTTACATAGCATGGAAAACACCTAAGCAGTGCCTACCCTAAGCAAAATGGTTCAAAAAGGGAACATTTGATCTTAATGAGAAGATCTATTTATAAGCAAAAAATTACTGGAGGTGGTACTCTGGTGTGCAGAGGAAGCTAAAATTCTAATGACTTGCCTGGTTCTAGAAGCAGCGGGAGCGACCTTTATCTGGTGAAGGCATTTAGTGGTTGCTGGAAGCAAGGCGTCAAGTGGAGGCAATTTCGTAGAGCGCGGCTGAGTTTGTCGAGCGTTGTATCTGGAATTTTGTCGAGCGCTACATTTGGAATTTCGTCGAACGGAAGATCGACGAATCGTTGAGCAATTCTCGACGAACGTCCAGCGCTGACTCTGGTAAAATTCGTCGAGCAGGCACTGGCAGTAATTTTGTTGAGTGTAGAATTCTGGCAGAATTTCATCGGGTGAAGCTCGACAAAAGTCAAGCGGAGAAGCGTTGGCAATGTTTCGTCGAGCGGAGCTCGACGAAAGCCTAGCTCAGAAGGCAGTAGTAGTTTCATCGGGCGGAGCTAGACGAAAGTCGAGCTCCGTTCGACTCATTTTCTATATGTTGAATATTTCCCACTACGTCAATAGTCAAATCATCGAGCTCAGCTCGACAAAATTCGAGCTGAGTTCGGCGAAATTTTTTACAAGGGCTTTCTGTAGAATGCAGATTTTTGCTGAAATAAAAAATAAATTAAGTTAGAAAATAAAATAAAAAAGGAGGATATTATTTAATAAAAATAACAAAAATTTTATAAAAATACCCTAAAATTACTTATCTAAAGTACTAAAAAATTAATATTTATAACTTATCAAATACCCCCATACTTAACCTTTTGTTATTCCAGAGCAAAAGTTTTAGATGAACTTATAAGGAATAAAAAAAATCCTAAATTTAGCTACCGCTTAAATCAATTAGAAGAGAGATCAAAATAAACATATGGGGCCCAATTGGAAGTATGCAAAACAGGAAAATAAGAAAACACCCCCATACTTAAATCCAACATTGTCCCCAATGTTGTAATGTAAGTATGCGAAAAAAGAGATAAAATGCAGTATTTACAAAAATAAAGAAGGAGGGTAGAAACTTCCCTGAGACGACGTCAGGGAGGCCCAATTGGAAGCCCTGTATTATTAAAAAAGAAAAAACAATTCTATCTATATGGAATTTATTTGGTCGCGCCAATATTTTATTTCTAATATTCTCCTTATTTATCCATTTATTAACTCGACTTGGCTATATGGTTCCGGGTGGTAGGGGTGGCAAGTGCGTGTGTCAATGGTAATTAGCTAACGTTTTAGCTATATGAGCAAAATAGAAATGTCTTCCTATATCGCCTAAAGTATTATAAGGCATGCCGAAGTGAGAAAATAAATGTATAACTATAATATACAAAAAAAAATTGTGTTTTTTTGGAAAAAGTTAAAATAAAATTTCTATACAATTTTTTTTTGTGGTTTTTAGTAGTTTTTTTTAGTGTTTTTGTTTTTAGTTTTGTTTTTAGGTTTTTTTAGTTCTTAGGTTTGTAGATTTTTTAGTTTTTAAAATTTTTTTTTTTTAGTTATTTAAATTTTTTAGTTTTTTTAGTTTTTTTAATTTTTTAGGAAACGACGCCATTTCACTTTTTTTAAGTGTCTCATTTTTTTTAGTGCAATAACTTGTCTTATATGTCTTATTTTCTTTTGATAAATATATGAAATAATAATATAATTTTAAATTAGTTTTTTTTTAGGTAGTTTTATTATTATTATTATTGTTGGCCATTTATTTGTTATATATATAAATAAAAATAGGTAAAAGTAATAGTTTTCCGAAGTTCGAAATAATAACACGAAAGTTCCCCGGCAACGGCGCCAAAACCTTGATGGTTATGAAATTCGTGGCTTATTTATTTTGGTTTGTTGTTTATTTAGTTTGGAAGGCGGGGCGCGCAGATTTTATTAGATATAAAAGTTGTAACCAAGTTTTAACGAAAGGAGGAAAGTGCACCTATCGCGTGTAGTATAGGATATTCCGATGGTGAATATCAGGGTTATATTGTTCTCGAGGACGGGTTGATTATTTCTACTCATCCCGGGAAGGACTATTATTTTACCGAAGATAACTTGTCGGGTTATATAATTAACTAGCGCAGTTATATATAAGCAGAAAATAAAAGCAGAAAAAGCCGATGAAGAAATAGCGCATCGGTACCTAATCGATTAGAACTAAAATAACTTTTAATAACTAGAGATCCTAAATTTCAAATTTATTAAAGGGCGACTTGGCCGTGGGGGTTCCAAAAGAATGAGCTCACCTAGCTCTAGGAATATCGCTCACCTAAACATTAAGACTATTCGACTGAACTCTCGTCTGACGAAGGATTCCTCTAAATGCCTGTATTATGCTTAGAACCCTGCTATTGGGTGGGAAACCCAATCCGGGAGAATTACACTTCTCCTCTCTCGAGATTATGCACGCAATTCTCTTTACCCAAGGGTGATTGGTCCATACCAAGGTTGTCAGGATCGAGATCCTAGATGAGATCGTTTTGAGGTAGGATCATATCTGATAGTAGGGTCGGATCGAGGATTGCTTTACAAAATCAGGATTGGTTTACAAAATTTGGATCGTATGATCATAAGATCCTATGATATGGATCGCGATCCTAACAACCTTTGTCCATACGCACGACCTCTTGGCTAGCTAGCATATAGACAATAGAAATAGAGCTCATACATCGATATGTGGACCTACGCGTCATAGAACTGGGGCAAACCTTAATTGCTTTAATGAACGAGAAAAAGAAGACCTTTAATTATTTAAAAATATTTTATCTATCCCAATGCTCTTCGATATTGAGGGCTAAAGTGATTTGCCACTCATCGAAATGGGGACGGCTTAAGAAAAGAAAATGCATAATTAAATTTGCGAGTCATACTCAAACAAGTAGGTGCGAAATAAAAGCAGTAAATAAAGCAGTAAAGTGCGAGTCCTACTCAAATGAGTCGGTGGGAAATGAAAGCATTAAAATGATAAGTCCTACTCAAAAGAGTAGGTGGGAATTTGAAATCACCTACTCAAATGAGTAGGCAGGAAATTACGAGTCTAACTCAAAGGAGTAGGTGGTAAATAAATGCACACACGCACACACTCTACATAATTTGAAGAAAGCAGAAAATAAAGCGTTAAAAGAAAGCAGAAATGAAAGCAGGAAAAGCTATCTCATACACACACACACTTTATAAAAATTGAAGAATGCGATAAAGAAAGCGATAAAGTATAACTCCTACACGCACGCACTCTACAAAAATATGAAAGAGCAAAGTGCTCGAAAAATAAAAATAACAACCTTTTTCATCCTAATAACTTTATAAAAGTGCATAAAAATGGAAATAAAAATGAACGAAACAAAAAGTTTATGAAATAAAGAGTAAAACTAAGTTAGAGAAAAATAAAAACACTTTAAACCAACTTTTATGAATCCATAAGAATGAATAAAAAACTATTAGAAAGCATGAAAGCTAAAAAGGCTAAGTAAAATAAAGAAGCAAAACAAAAATTGAGCTGATTATTCTCATACACAAACACACACACCAATTTTAAAGTGAAAATAAAAAGACAAAAAGATCACTTAAGGAGGGGCACTCAGATGCATTCCAATACACAATAAGAAGAGAAAATCTTGAACTTTTATTAAGTTAAAAAAGAGTTACAGAAAAGTTAAAAACAAAAACTAAAGAGAGGGGGAGAAAATTCCCTTACATAGCATGGAAAACACCTAAGCAGTACCTAACCTAAGAAAAATCGTTCAAAAATGGGAATATTTGATCTTAGAGAGAAGATTTATTTATAAGCAAAAAATTATAGGAGGTGGCTTGTGGGCCAAAACCCGAACAGGCAAGTGTACCTGTCGAACTTTAGTACCAAGGTCGTATTTAAATACGGGGTTGTCAAGTACTACTACTCATGCTTTAACTATTATCCTACCGAAAGATTGATGATGGGAGATTTGAAAAATAAATTAAAACTAAACTGAAATGAAATTAAGACGAAACTGTAGATTAAGAGATAGCACTTGATCGATGATTCACCATGAAAAGAGATGACAAAAATAAAAATGTAATTTTATAATTACAAAATAACTCGACCGTGACAGATCCGAAAATAAGACAAAATCTCGCTAGAGCATTAGGCCTCCTAACTTATAGACTCTTTGATCGAAATCTCTTTACAAATCAAAGAAGCCTAAAGTTACATTATCGAGGTGATCCGCACTATTGGATTTGACTCCAATCCGGAGGATTTACGTCGTCCTATCTTTAGGATTGCGTGCAACTCCTTCCTTCTTTGAGTGGTCTTTCAAATCACGAGTCTTTCGACTACTATAAAATGAGAACAAGGCCTACTACCGTATACCGGAAATACGGAGTCGACACAAAATAAATCAAAGAAGGATCGAGCAAAATTTTAGCAAAAATAGAATTACAAATAAGAAAGATTCTCATCTCAATTCATGGATCCTCATGATCAAATGCTACAAGGAAATAAGCTACGCATATTGGAAATGAGAACGACAATAATAAGAGAAGAAAATTTCACATTGATTGATAAAAAGTGAGTACACAATACTTAAATAAGAAAAGATATCAATTAAAGGAAGAACTATTACAACAATAAGAGATCTAAAGAAGAAAATTTGCACTTGAACTCTCTTGCTCTCTCCAAAATCCAACTTTCAAAACATGAGACCATGGGCTCCTTTTATAAGAGATGGAGAAGCTTCTAGATTAGGGGGAGACAAAGGGGTGGTCGGCCACATCAAGGGGAGAAGGATTCATGCATGTATTTAATGAGGGAGCAAAGAGGGAGGTTCATGCATGCATTTTCATTAAAGGGGAATAACATAGAAAATATAAAATTGAGAGGGGGAGATGAATGTGGCATAAAGAAATAAAAGAGAGGGGGAAAGGGAGTGGCCGGCCATGCTAAGGGGGATGTTCATGCATGGGGAAACTAATGAGGAGGGAGAGAGAGAGGTGTGGGCCGGCCTTATACATAAAGAGGGTGCATGTATGTGGTCGGGAAGGCTTGGGGCTGCATTTTAGGCATGAGTGCTGCTCCATAGGCTTGAAAGGTTGAAGTGGGCTGCTGCACTTGGAGGAGGGCTCGGGTTTCAAATGTGGGCTGCTTGCAATGAAGGGGCTGCTCCTATGAAGTGTCGGGTAGCTTGGTGGGCTGCTCCAAGTTGTTGAGGCTCGGGAAGGGGGCTTGCTTGGGCTCAGGCTGTACCAACTCTTGTGGGCTCGAGTTTATCTTGAGGGCTGGTATAAGAGGTGATCCATGGGCTGCATGGGAGCTTGGGCATTATCCTACAATAAAACAAACATAGATTAGTTATATTATAAACAAAGTTAAAACACGAAACATTAAGAACATTAAAACATTACAATAAAAACAAAATATCAAGAACATAAAAACATTAAGATTAAAAAAACATTAAGATATAAACTAATATTAATTATACTTACTAAACATAACATAATATATAGTAACATAATACATATAATAAGACTATATAGATTTTTATATCAAAACATAGAATAACTATAATAACATCCTAACAAGCATACAAAAACACAAACTTATAATAAAACTTAGGGATTTTAACTACTTAATTACCCCCAAAAAGGATGACTAGAACTAGTCATCAGTGGCACTCTGGTGTGCAGAGGAAATTAAAATTCTGATGACTGGCCTAGTTCTAGAAGATGCGGGAGCGGGCTTTATCTGGTGAAGGCGTTGAGTGGTTACTAGAAGCAAGGCGTCGAGTGGAGGCAATTTCATCGAGCGCGGCTTAGTTTGTCGAGCACTGCATTTAGAATTTCATTGAGCTCTACATTTGGAATTTCGTGGAGTGGAAGATCGATGAATCATCGAGCGCTGACTCTTGCAAAATTCATCGAGCTTGCACGACAGTAATTTCGTCGAGCGGAGAAGTCTTGCAGAATTCCGTCGAGCGGAGCTCGATGAAAGTCGAGCAGAGAAGTGATGGCAATGTTTCATCGAGCAGAGCTCGACGAAAGTCGAGCCCAGAAGACAATAATAGTTTCGTCGGGCAGAGTCTGACTCGTTTGAGGTGGACTCGCAAAATGGTTTAAAAGAGGGAATTATCTCCCCCTCTCTTTAGTTTTTTTTAACTTTTTTAAACTTAATAAAAGTTCTAGATTTTCTCTTCTTATTGTGTATTAGAATGCATCTGAGTGCCCCTCCTTAAGTCATCTTTTTGTCTTTTTATTTTCTCTTTAAAATAGGTGTGTGTGTGTGTGTGTTTATGAGAATAATCTGCTAAATTTATGTTTTTCTTCTTTATTTTACTTAGCCTTTTTAGCTTTCATACTTTCTAATAGCTTTTTATTAATTCTTATGGATTTATAAAAGTGGGTTTAAAGTGTTTTTATTTTTCTCTAACATAGTTTTACTCTTTATTTCATAAACGTTTTGTTCCGTTAATTTTTATTTCCACTTTTTATGCACTTTTATAAAGGTATAAGGATGAAAAAGTTGTTAATTTTATTTTTCGAGCACTTTGCTCTTTCATATCTTTGTAGAGTGCGTGCCTGTAGGAGTTAGCCTTTTATTGCTTTCTTTATCGCTTTCTTCAATTTTTGTAGAGTGCATGTGTGTATGAGATAGCTTTTCCTGGTTTCATTTTCTGCTTTCTTTTAACGCTTTATTTACTTATTTCTTAAAATTATGTAGAGTGTGTGCGTGTGTGCATTTATTTCCAACCTACTCGTAAGTAACACTCGTAATTTCCCACCTACTTATTTTAGGAGGTGCTTTCAAATTCCCGCCTACTCGTTTGAGTAGGACTTGTCATTTTGATGATTTCATTTCCCACTGACTCGTTTGAGTAGGACTCGCACTTTACTGCTTTCTTTACTACTTTAATTTCCCGCCTACTCATTTGAGTACGACTCACAATTTTAATTATGCAAATTCTTTTCTTAAGCCGTCCCCGTTCCAATGAGTGGCAAATCGCTCTTAGCCCTCAATATCGAAGACTATTGGGACAGATAAAATATTTTTAAATAAGTAAAGGTATTCTTTTTCTCATTAATTAAAGCACTTAAGGTTTGCTCCAGGTCCACAATGCGTAGGACCATATTGATGTGTGGGATCTATTTTGTTGTCCATATGCTAGCAAGCCGAGAGGTCGTGCGTATGGACTGATCACCCTTAGGTAAAGAGAATTGCGTGCATAACCTCGAGAGAGGAGAAGTATAATTCTCCCGGATTGGGTTCCCCTCCCAATAACGAGGTTCTTAGCGTAATGCGGGCATTAGGAGAAATCCTTCTTCAGATGAGAGTTCAGTCGAATAGTCTAATGTTCAGGTGAGCGATATTCCTAGAGCTAGGTGAGCTCATTCTTTTGGAACCTCCATGGTGATGTAGGGTGGGTCGTGACATGTGATTGTTTATGCTAACGGACAACCAACATCACAAAACATGAAAATAAAGAGGAGGGCTCCGAACAAAAGCGAACGAAAGGGGTCGGTTGGCTCCCAAAAATCCGGGACTCGATACCACATCCTTAGGACCTTCCTCTCCAACAAGCACACAACTCGCCGTAAGCCGGACTCGATACAACGTCCTTAAGACCTACCTCTCAAGCAAGCACACAACTCACTGCACCTACACAAGCATCTAAACTTTCAACTTGAGCTGTTTCAAATGCAGAAAATGCTTTATTTAGGAGCAGCGAATACTTCAAAAGGCGATCGAGTTCAAGTTGAGATTAAATCCCTTGTTAACACAAAGTGTTCCAAACTTGGAGAGCAAGTCAAGGCTAGGCCTACTTTTCTCCCACAATGGATCTTCCAATCCGGAATATAAGAGATTCAACAACAACGAAATCGAATCAAACTTGCGAGCGATGTATTAAAAAATCACGAAAAAGACGGTTCGAATACAACCTCCACAAATATCATAAGAAGAAAACACTAGGGAGGAGAGGGATTACCCAACCAAGAAGATCAAACACACAAGATATGTTGGAGAATAACTCTCTCCACGGAACCACCAGCGTCACACCGAATGGGGTTGCAACCTTCTTCCTTGGAGTCGCACCGGAGGAAGCCACGCTAAAGTCGCACCGAACGGGATGGAGGTAGCAAGGGAGAGGCTTCACACCAAAGGGGGGCAGTGGCAAGGGAGAACCCTTATGGCCGAAATTCTCACAAGGAGGAGAATAAGGTTTCTCTTTTTTCTTCTTCAATGCTTTGACTCATCATAATAGCCTCCTTATATAGGAGTTACAAAACACATCCAACCGTCCAAGATGGAGATGAAATCTCATCCATCCGGGCGATTAAATACAAACCAAATATTTAAATGCTGGAAATAAAAATAATACAAGTCCTCAAGTGAATATAAAATTATTAACCAAGTATGGAATAATTTTATATTCAAAAATAGTTAAATAAAATACTAAAACATGATATTTTAAAGAAATTAATCTTCAAGTGGGCCTAGCACACCGCAGACGGAGGTTGTAACACGGGCTTCAGTTAGCATCATCATTGCGCCTAAAGTCTTTATGTTGTAGCGCCTCGGCAATCGGGTCATCATCAGGTGGCGTCGAGGGGGCCGCGCCATCAATCCTCCCCCACTCAAAATCACGTATCTCCAATTCGTGGTCCGAGAGATAGCAGCGGAGAAGCTCGGCATCCAAATGTTGAAGCTCAGTTGTGAGGACCCAAGAGTCGTCTAAAGATGGGCGGGCACGCCAACGGAAGAGGAAGCGGTAGGTAGCAGCATCAGGAGTAGTAAGTGGCTCAGTAGCGAGAATCACATCTGGAGTGAGAAATTTCTTCGGGAACCTGGGAAACATGTCAGCAGTAGGAATAAAAGAAGGCAACATACCATCCGAAGTTATACCTACGGGGACCGAAGGAGAGAGATCATCCAAACTACCACTCCCAAACCCATCAGAATTTTTAGTGGAGGGAGAAGATTAAAAAAGAATCACCCTCTTGCGGAGGGGAAACAAACGACATCAAATCCGTGACATTAAAAATATGGGAGATACCCCAATCAACAGGCAAATCCAACACGAAAGCGTTGTCACCTAGCTTCTTTATAATCCGAAAAGGGCTGGCGCGCTTTGGTGCTAACTTTTTAACGGTGCAAGTTTGCATTCATTCGGGAACAAATAAGACTAAAACCAGATCGCCGACTTTAATGTGTGACACCATCCTATGTAGATTAGCGTGCGTTTGATAAGACTCGTATTGATCAGTCAAGGTATCTCGTATACGTGCATGTAATTCATGAATATGTTTGGCGAAGGATTGTGCAAACTGACTTGTTTTGTACGTTGGAGGCAATGGGACCAAGTCAAGCGGCACAGGGGCCTTGTACCCGTGAAAAATTTCATTAGGAGACATTCCCGTGGACCTATTTTTTGAATTATTGTAGGGCAATTGGGCATGTGGGATAAGTAAATCCCAAGTGCCTTTGTGATTGCTCACTAGACATCTAAGAAGGTTTCCTAGGCTCCTATTGACTACTTCTGTCTGCCCATAAGTTTGCGGATGATAAGCCGCGGAGAATAGTAATTTTGTTCCCATAAGAATCCAGAAGGTTTTCCAAAAGTAGCTAGTGAATTTTACATCCCTATCCGAGGCAATAGTCTTCGGCACTCCGCGGTGACTAACGACGTCCTTAAAATACAGCTTCGCTATGTGAGGAGCGTCGTTGGTTTTACTACATGGAATAAAATATTCCATTTTGGAGAACCTATCCACAACGACGAGAATAAAGTCATGACGTCGAAGGGTGGTGGGAAGGCCTAATACGAAGTCCATGCTCACGTCTTCCCACGGCACGGACGGGATTGATAGTGGGGTGTACAAACCTACATTGGACTTAGTACCTTTAGAAGCTTGACACGTACGACAACTATTCACTACTCTCCCAACCATCGCCTTTAGTTTAGGCCAATAGAATTTCTCCTCGACGAGCGTAATCATTTTGTCTCTCCCAAAGTGTCCACTCAAGCCACCACTATATAACTCCCAAATGATGTGGAGTCGCAAAGAGGAGCGAGGGATACATAATTTCCCATGCTTGAACAGATAACCGTCCCTAAGTGAAAAGGTCGTGATGGTCGTGGGAGAGCTATCCTGTGCAGATAAATATGGCTCTTGAAAATCAGGGCATGTGGCGTATTCATCCTTTATGCGTTCTAACCCTACCGCGTGGACTTGCATGGAGGAAAGCAAGAGAGTGAGGCGACTGAGTGCGTCGGTGACTCAATTTTCGGACATCTTAAGGTGCTTAAGATTAAATGTGTATTCCTGCAAGAAGGATACCCATTTAGCGTGGGGCGGGCTGATTTTGTGCTGACCGTTGATGAATCGTAACGCTTCATGATCAGAGAGAATTACAAACTCCTTAGAAAGGAGATAGTGCATCCAATGATGTAAACACCTAACGATCGCATAAAACTCCCTATCATAATTGGAATAATTTAACTTAGCACCCGCTAATTTCTCACTAAAATAACTTATCGGGTGACCCTCTTGACTCAAGACACCTCCAATTCCTACGCCAGATGCATCACACGTAATCTCGAAGACCTTGGTGAAGTCAGGGAGACGCAACATCGGTGCTTCTGTCATAAGCTTTTTAATACGATGGAATGCAAACGTGGCGGATTTCATCCATGTGAATTCGCCCTTCTTCATGCGGTCAGTAATGGGCGTTAAAATGCTACTAAAATCGCGTATGAAACGAAGATAGAAGGTAGCTAATCCGTGGAAACTACGCACCTCTCAAAGGCTAGTGGGCTCGGACCAGTCTCTAATCGCTTGAACCTTTCCTGGGTCAACATGAATACCTTTAGAACCAACTATGTAACCCAAGAATTCGACCTCCGAAACATAAAATGTGCATTTCTTAAGGTTTAGGAATACTTTTTCTTCCTTAAGGTGGTGAGGATCACTTTGATGTGGGAGATGTGTTCGGCAGGGGAGGTGCTAAAAACTAGGATGTCGTCGAAATATACTACAACAAACTTCCCCATATACGGCCTAAAGATGTGTGTCATCATCCAGGAGAAGGTGTTGGGGGCATTCGATAACCCAAAGGGCATCACCAGCCACTCATACAACCCATCCTTAGACTTGAACGCTGTCTTCCACTCATCCCCCTATCGGATCCTAATCTGGTGGTAACCACTCCGTAAGTTTAACTTCGAGAAGATAGTGGCACCCGAAAGGACATCCAAGAGGTCATCTAGTAACGGGATAGGAAACTTATATTTTATAGTAATTTTGTTGAGAGCCCGGCTATCAACACACATGCACCAGGTGCCATCCTTATTAGGGGAAAGAAGGGCTGGGACATCACATGGGCTCATACTCTTCCTAATAAATCCCTTACTCAGCAAATCCTCTATCTGGGTTTGTAACTCTTTATGGGCAGCGGGATTAATCCTATAGTGAGGTTGGATGGGTAGGGACGATCCTGGGATAAGGTCTATGGCATTTTGTATATCTCTAAGAGGTGGCAACGATGAAGGCAGCTCGTCCGGGTAAACGTCCCTAAACTCATCCAACAATATCCGTAGCTCTCAGGGTAAATCATCCAACACGCCACTGTCAGTCTTTGCACTCATGAGAATGAGAGCGTACATCATACCCTCAGTGAAGGAATCCTTCAAAAATTCTTTCCTACCAACTAAACTCAACTCCTTCTTCTCTATAGGGATGGTGGTATCCTTAGCCAACACTACCGGTTATTTCGGCACAGTCGGTCTCAAAATGATTGTCTTGTCGTTGAATTTGAACTCATATGTATTGGCGCGACCATAGTACGTCGTCACGGTCGTAGAGCCAGGGGCAGCCTAACAACACATGACAAACGTCCATTGGCAGGACGTCGCACCAAACCTCATCCGTGTAGGATTTGAATGACAGGGGGACTAAGCATCGTTGGGTTACTTTAATAGTAACCCTACTGATCAAAGAAACCTGATAGGGGGTCGGATACGGTTCAGCAGTCAAGGACATACGCTTAACGACGTTCTCAGAAACAACGTTCACGCAACTACCACCATCAATAACTAGTTTGCAAAGCTTCTTGCCACTCTTAAAGATCATGGAGAATATACTCATCCTCTTCCAGTTGTCTACGGGATGAGGGGTGGTCAAAATACAATGCATCACCATAAGGCGGTGATCGTCCTCCAAGTCAGTAAGGACTCCTTCTGGGTCGCTCTCCTCTGCGGCCTCGTATACATAATCATCAGGGTCGATAGTTGGATCTAATAAGGCTAAGGCTTTCGTCTTTGTTGGGCATTCATAGGCATAGTTGCCTTGAACGCCGCAAGAGTAACAAGTGGTGTTAGCCTTGCTAACCTTCCTAATAAGGATACGCTCATTCGCAGGGTTCCTAGTGCTCCTAACAGTGATCACGACTGACTTCGACTCGGTGGATTTGAACTTTCCCTTATCAGGATATGTGGAAGAAAATGCGCCAGTAGTGGACTTGTTCTTCGCATGAGCTAATGGGAGTGAGCCTTAGAGGCTAGGTCTTTTTCAATGTCCAGGGTGGCATTGAAAGTCGTGTTCAAATCCGTATGCCCATATCGAAAGAGCTTCCTTTGGATATCGGGGTGAAGCCCCTTTCGAAGTCTAGATAAAGTGACTTCGGAGATCTCCCTAAGGTCAAATCGCACCATAGCGCCCTTAAGTTCACCAATATATTCAGCCACCGACATTGAGCCTTTCCGAAGGGTGGCAAGCTCATCGAACATCTGCGTCCGATGGTAAGCGGGGACGTACTGATCAGTCAACAGGTTCTTCATCACAGCTTATCCAATAGGTGGGACCCCATTCTCAGCTCCTAGCCTACGCTCTTCATTCAGCCAATAAGTTTTGGCACGTCCTGTTAACTTCATCCGGGCAACTTGTACCTTTTGGGGATTCGTCAGGTTGTTCCACTCGAAGTAACACTCCATGTCCACCGTCCAGTTAAGGAAGATCTGGGGATCTCCCATGCCATCGTAAGTGGGGTCATTAATCTTAATGGCCCTCGTAATATCAAACCCTCTCTCATGGCGGTGTTCTCGATGGGGTGCTCGAGGGGAGCCCTCATCGGAATCCGAATCAGAGTTTTGTTGGTGTCGGTTGGGCTGCCCAACATTAACGGGAGGTGGGGGTGGCCTTTCTTGATTTTGAAGGATCTGTGCTAAAATGTTCCTATGCTCGGTCATTTCGATACGTTGACCTGCTATAGCCTCGGTGTTGGGATCACCATGCTCGTTCGCAGCCATCCTAGACGTAGAAGGTGTAGAGTATTCCGTTTATAGTTTAGTGCGCATGCAGGTGTAAAATATTTGGAAAGATGAATTTTTCTAGGGCTGACCCTACATGAAAAATAGAATATTTTTATAGTTTCCCAATGTGAGGAGAATGTAGAACGTTAAAAAAATTTTGTTTTTAACTTTTCGCTGAAAATTGCAGATTTTGGAGCGTTCTTGGCAGACTAGAAAAAAAAATTTATGTTTTTTTGTGCGTGCCGACAAGACTAAAGCGAGGACGCTCAATTATAAAATTTACACAACCACCCTCTGATACCAAATTGATGTAGGGTGGGTCGTGACACGCGATTGTTTACACTAACGGACAACCAACATCACAGAACATGAAAATAAAGAGGAGGGCTCCGACCAAAGGTGAACGAAAAGGGGTCGGTTTGCTCCCAAAAATCCGGGACTCGATACAACATCCTTAGGACCTACCTCTCCAACAAGCACACAACTAGCTGTAAGCCAGACTCGATACAACGTCCTTAAGACCTACCTCCCCAACAAGCACACAACTCACCGCACCTACACAAGCATCTAAACTTTCAACTTGAGCCGTTTCAAATGCAACAAATGATTTATTTTGTTGCAGCAAAAACTTCAAAAGGCGATCGAGTTCAAGTTGAGATTAAATCCCTTGTTAACACAAAGAGTGCCAAACTTGGAGAGCAAGTCAAGGCTAGGCCTAGTTTGCTCCCGCAATGGATCTTCCAATCCGGAATACAAGAGATTCAACAACAACGAAATCAAATCAAACTTGCGAGCGATGTATTTAAAAATCACGGAAAAGACGGTTCGAATACAACCTCCACAAATATCACAAGAAGAAAACACTAGGGAGGAGAGGGATTACCCAACCAAGAAGATCAAACACACAAGATAAGTGGGAGAATCACTCTGTCCACGGAACCACCAGCGTCACACCGAATGGGGCTGCAACCTTCTTCCTTGGAGTCGCACCGGAGGAAGCCACACAGGAGTCGCACCAAATGGGATGGAGGTAGCAAAGGGGAGGCTTCACACCAAAGGAGGGGCGGCGGCAAGGGAGAACCCTTATGGCCAAAATTCTTACAAGGAGGAGAATAAGGTTTCACTTTTTTCTTATTCAATGCTTTAACTCATCATAATAGCCTCCTTATATAGGAGTTACAAAACACCTCCAACCGTCCAAGATGGAGATGAAATCTCATCCATCTGGGCGGTTAAATACACACCAAATATTTAAATGCAGGAAATAAAAATAATACAAGTCCTCAAGTGAATATAAAATTATTAACCAAGTATGGAATAATTTTATATTCACAAATAGTTAAATAAAATACTAAAACATGATATTTTAAAGAAATTATTCTTCAAGTGGGCCTAGCACGTTGCAGACGAAGGTTGTAACGCGGGCTTCCGTTAACATCATCATTGCGCCTAAAGTATTTATGTTATAGCGCCTCGGCAACTGGGTCATCATCAGGTGGCGTCGGGGGGTCCGCGCCATCACATGGCCAAGTTGCCCTTTAATTAATTTGAAATTTAGGATCTCTACTTATTAAAAGTAATTTTAGTTCTTATCGATTCGGTACTGATGCGCTATTTCTTCATCGGCTTTTTCAGCTTTTATTTTCTGCTTATATATAACCACGCTAGTTAATTAATAACCTGACAAGTTATCTTCGGTAAAATAATAGTCCCTCTAGGGAAAAGTAAAAATAATGAACCCGCCCTTGAGAACAATACGAGCTCAATATTCCCCACTGGAATATCCTGTACTACTCGTGATAGGTGCACTTGCCTCCTCTCATTAAAACTCGGTTTCAACTTTTATATCAAATAAATCCGTGCGCCCCGCCATTCAAACTAAATAAATCACAAACCAAAATAAATAAGCTGCGAGTTTTAACCACCAAGTTTTTGGCACCATTGCCGGGGAACGAACCTGGGTTATTTATTTTGGTTTGTGGGTTAAAACTCGATGAAATTCAAAAACTTATTGGGTTAAAACTCGCGGCTAATTTATTTTGGTTTGTGGTTTATTTAGTTTGTAAGGCGAGGCGCACGGATTTTATTAGATATAATAGTTGAAACCGAGTTTTAACGAAAGGAGGTAAGTGCACCTACAATGTGTAGTACAGGATATTCCGGTGGGGAATATTGGGGTCGAATTATTCTCGGAGATGGGTTGATTATTTCTACTCATCCCTTGAGGGACTATTATTTTACCGAAGATAACTTGACAAGTTATATAATTAACTGGGGCGATTATATATAAGCAGAAAATAAAAGCAGAAAAAGCTGATGATGAAATAGCGCATTGGTACCGAATCAATTAAAACTAAAATAACTTTTAATAACTAGAGATCCTAAATTTCAAATTAATTAAAGGGCGACTTGGTCGTGGGGGTTCTAAAAGAATGAGCTCACCTAGCTCTAGGAATATCGCTCACCTGAATATTAAGACTATTCGACTGAACTCACGTCAAACGAAGGATTCCTCTTAATGCCCGCATTACGCTAAGAACCCCGTTATTGGGTGGGGAACCCAATCCCGGAGAATTACGCTTCTCCTCTCTCAAGGTTATGCACCCAATTCTCTTTACCCAAGGGTGATCGGTCCATACGCACGACCTCTCGGCTAACTAGCGTATGGACAATGAAAATAAAGCCCACACATCGATATGTGGTCCTATGCATCGTAGACTCGAGGCAAACATTAAGTGCTTTAATTAACGAGAAAAAGAAGAACTTTAATTATTTAAAAATATTTTATCTGTCCCAATGCTCTTCGATATTGAGGACTAAGAGCGATTTGCCACTCATCGGAACAGGGATGGCTTAAGAAAAGAAATTGCATAATTAAAATTGCGAGTCCTACTCAAACGAGTAGGCAGGAAATTAAAGCAGTAAAGAAAGTAGTAAAGTGTGAGTCCTACTCAAATGAGTCGGTGGGAAATGAAAGCATTAAAATGACAAGTTCTACTCAAACGAGTAGGCATGAATTTGAAAGCACCTACTCAAACGAGTAGGTGGGAAATTATGAGTCCTACTCAAACTAGTAGGCGGGAAATAAATACACAAATGCACACACTCTACATTATTTGAAGAAAGCAGTAAATAAAGCGTTAAAAGAAAGCAGAAAATGAAAGAAGGAACAATTATCTCATACACACACGCACACTACAAAAATTGAAGAAAGCGATAAAGAAAGCAATAAAAGGGTAACTCCAACACGCACGCACTCTACAAAAATATGAATAAGCAAAGTGCTCGAAAAATAAAAATAACAACTTTTTCATCCTTATAACTTTATAAAAGTGCATAAAAAGTGGAAATAAAAATAAACTGAACAAAAAGTTTATGAAATAAAGAGTAAAACTAAGTTAGATAAAAATCAAAACACTTTAAACCCACTTTTATAAATCCATAAGAATGCATAAAAAGCTATTAGAAAGCATGAAAGCTAAAAAGGCTAAGTAAAATAAAGAAGAAAAACATAAATTTAGCAGATTATTCTCTCTCTCACACACACACCTATTTTAAAGAAAAAATAAAAAGACAAAAAGATGTCTTAAGGAGGGGCACTCAGATGCATTCTAATACACAATAAGAAGAGAAAATCTAGAACTTTTATTAAGTTTAAAAAGAGTTATAGAAAAGTTTAAAACAAAAATTAAAGAGAGGGGGAGAAAATTCCCTTACATAGCATGGAAAACACCTAAGCAGCACCTACCCTAAGCAAAATGGTTCAAAAAAGGGAACATTTGATCTTAGAGAGAAGATCTATTTACAAGCAAAAAATTACAGGAGGTGGCACTCTAGTTTGCAGAGGAAGCTAAAATTCTGATGACTAGCATTGTTCTAGAAGCAGCGAGAGCGGGATTTGTCTTGTGAAGGCGTTGAGTGGTTGGTGGAAGCAAGGCATCGAGTGGAGGCAATTTCATCGAGCGCGGCTGAGTTTTCCGAGCACTATATTTGAAATTTCATTGAGCACTATATTTGGAATTTTGTCTAGCGGAAGATCGACGAATCATTGAGCGCTGTCTCTAGCAAAATTCGTCGAGCTGGAACTGGCAGTAATTTCGTTGAGCGGAGAAGTCTGGCAGAATTTCGTCGAGCGGAGCTTGACCAAAGTCGAGCGAAGAAGTGATGGCAATGTTTCGTCGAGTGGAACTCGACAAAAGTTGAGCGCAGCTCGATGAAAGTAAAGCTTAGAATATTATAATAGTTTCGTCGGGCGGAGCTCAGCGAAAGTCGAGCTCCGTTCGACGCATTTTCCATATGTTGAATTTTTCTCACCGGGTAAAGAGTCAAATCGTTAAGCTCAGCTCGTCGAAATTCGAGCTGAGTTCAACGAAATTTTGACAAGGGCTTTTCTGCAGAATGTAGTTTTCTGCTGAACTAAAAAATAAAATAAGTTAGAAAATAAAAAAAAAAGGAGCATATTATTTAATAAAAATAACAAAAAGACTATAAAAATACCCTAAAATTACTTATCTAAAGTACTAAAAAAGGAATATTTACAACTTATCAAATACCCCCATACTTAAGCTTTTGCTATTCCAGAGCAAAGGTTTGAGGTGAACTTATAAGGAATATAAAAATCCTAAATTTAGCTACCGCTTAAATCAATTAGAAGAGAGATCAAAATAAACATACGGGGCATAAGAGTTAAGTCCTAAAATTATGAATATGATTAAATAGAGAAAAGTTTTGGCTAAAAAAACTTCTCGATATAATCAAATAGAAAAAAAATTGTATTTGATAGGTTAATAAAAATAGATTGGAATTATAGAAACTTTAGCTTATAAGAATTATGAGAAATAATACAATTTAAAAATTATGCTCTCGAAAAGATTTTAAAATTAAATCTAGAATCATTGAAAATGGCTTATGGGGTTGTTGTGGTTTATGAAGAGGGCTTGATTTTAGAGGTGAGGCAATTTTTTATCAAACCTCAAATGAAATTTTTGGTTGAATGTGGATTTTTAGGAAAACGAAATCTTATTTTCCATAACATTCTATTTTTTTGAACAACTTCATATAACCCAACGTATATGTATATGAGGAATGAATTTTATCCTCTTACTCCATAACATATAATCTTTTAAAATATTGGATGCCTATGTTTAAGGAACTAAATCGTATTCCCATAGACATAAGTTCTTTTAAGGATCAAAATTAATCATGCCAAATAAGCCATGAAAAAATTTGGGAAATAGGTTTCTTTTTTCAAAAAGAAAACTAGATTTTAATATAAAAATTTGAGAGCAACATTTATAAATTGAACATTCCTGCATTTCAAAAAAAAAGCATGGAGTAAACATAATTAAAGTCTAAGTTTGTTATTATTTTAACAAAATACACATTCAATTATTTAGATAGAGTAGAAGTAGTGCTTAAAACAAGTCCTTTATCTAAAATAAATAAAAGCATAAAAAATTCTTTAAAACTTAACCCCATATAACTAAATCTATCAATATCTAATTAATAAACAAATATTATATAAAGATCTAATAAAATTCGCTTATAAATAAACTCGAAACAAAATTTTTGGAGAGCGAAAAAGGGTTAAGAATGAGATATTCGATTTATTTATTTCATAATAAACAATTTTTTGTGTTATTATTTTTTTGGGTTATTATATTTTTTTATTAAATTTAGAGTTATTGTCTTTTTAGGATTTTTTTTTAAAAAAATTTGTGTTTTTTTAACATTTTTATTAATTTATTTACAAGAAAGGGAAGAGAAAGAGATGTTATTTACAAAGAAGAGAGGGGGGAAAGAGAAAGATTTTTTTACAAAAAGATTTACAAAGAAAACAGGAATTTTTGTTTTATAATTTTTAAAAAATTTTGTTTTAATTAAACATTTTTTTTATTATTGCAGAATATAAAAGTGCAAAACAGGAAAATAAAAAACATGGTGGAAGCAAGGCGTCTAGTGGAGGCAATTTCTTCGAGCGCAGCTGAGTTCATCGAGCGCTGCATTTGGAATTTCGTTGAGCGCTATATTTGGAATTTCGTCGAGCATAAGATCGATGAATTGTTGAGCACTTCTTGACGAACGTCGAGCACTAACGCTGGCAAAAATTTGTCGAGCTAGCACTGGCAGTAATTTCGTCGAGCGGAGAAGTCTGACAGAATTTCGTGGAGCGGAGCTCGATGAAAGTCGACCTTTGAAGATGCAGGTAGAATTTCGTCGAGCTCAAAAGGCAGTAATATTTTTGTCGGGTGGAGCTCAATGAATGTCGAGCTCCGTTCGACGCATTTTCCATATGTTGAATTTTTCCCACTAGGTTAAGAGTCAAATCATCGGGCTCAGCTCGACAAAATTCGAGCTGAGGTCGATGAAATTTTTGACAAGGGCTTTTCTGCAGAATGCAGATTTTTGCTTAAATAAAAAATAAAATAAGTTAAAAAATTAAAAATTAAGAAAGGAGCATATTATTTAATAAAAATAACAAAAAGACTATAAAAATAACCTAAAATTACTTATCTAAAGTACTAAAAAAGGAATATTTACAACTTATCAAAGACAAACCACACAAACACACACATAATTTATAGTGGTTCTCTAGATTATGGGTACATCCACTCTCCTCCCACCTTTCTAACTTCCAGTTAGAAAGGGCCCTTCTCCCAAAACTCAGCTCCAAAGAGCTTACACCACAGATCACACAGGATCTCTGAGTCTCCTCCAAGACTTACAACTCGAGAACAAAGCCATACCTTAGAGCAAACTTGCTCCTATAACTCAATGATCAAATGATCACCTACCTCAGACTTTAACTCATGTCCTACAACTCTGGCTAGGGAGGATAGCCCTACCTTAGAGAGAATGACTCTCTTACAGCTCAGGCATAAGGTCCTCCCTTAGATCAAAATCTAGATCATACACTCAGACCCAAAGGTCCTACACTTAGAGAGTATGACTCTCCTATTGCTCAGGAAAAACTGCCCTACCTCAAGCTCAAAAACCCTACAACTAAGATCCACACTCGATCTTACCTCATACCCAAAAGTCCTTCACTCAGATCCAAAACTTGATCCTAAACTCAAACAAATCTGTCGTACCTCAAGCATAAAGGACTTATAACTCAGATCCAAATGGATCCTACAGAAATGAAATTGATTTGTGTTAATTTGACACAAAGATATTTCTCTATGTCAGCTTCCTGAGCTGAGTTATCTCAGCCCTAACTATCTTCACAGTAGTAGAAAGATGATCTTCAATAAATAGCTGTCTATGCTAGAAGTATCTTAGAAATATGTTTTTGAACTTGCTGTAGAAGACTGAAGAATTGACTGATCTTGAGTTCTTCAAACAGTTAACCTGAACCTGCCAAAAACTGAAGGCTCTTCTTCTCTTTCTTTATTAGAAGCTAATCTGAACTTGATGTAGCAGAAGAAATTGCAACAACTATCCGGAATGAACTTTTAGTTCAGCTGGATCAACTTCAAGCTTTTTGGCTCGTCAGCAATGGCGAGGCAGATGAAGTCTAGCCGCACTTTGTGAAAAGAATGAAACCCTAAAAGTTAAGTTCTTCCTTCTGAAGCTGTCCCTTTTATCTTCCGCCGATTAACGGCTCACAGAAGTAGTGGGGACCACCTGCAGTTGAAATCTACAACTTGCTTTAACGGAAGAAGACGTAAAGTAGAGTAATGGCGCTATTTGTCGTGTTCTGTAGTTTTCCCATAACTTATTTGAACTCTTTTGACTTTTGTTGACATTAGCTGACGTCATCAGTTATGGACTTAGCCAATTTTTCAGATCCACTCCATGCATTGAGTGCGTTGAGTGAACAAGCTTCACTCAATGATTCTTGACTTAGCAAATCATTTGCTTCTTCAGGTACTGAGTGCGTTGAGTGAACAAGCTTTACTCAATGCCAAAACCCTTAGTCAACTTTTTGAACCATTCTGCATCTTAGGCATTGAGAGCGTTGAGTGAGCCTTCATCACTCAACGCTTTCTGACTTAGCTCATCATTCTACCTCTAGGCATTGAAAGCGTTGAGTGAGCCTTCCTCACTCAACGCCTCTGGACTTAGCTAATTTTTCACCAGTCTAAAGGCATTGAGTGAGCTGGCCTCACTCAACGATTTTTTCCTTTGCCTATCTTCTTTATTAGGCATTGACTGCATCAGCATGACTCAATGCTTTTGCTGTCTAGCATTTATAGCATCAAGTATAGCTTCATCACACATTGCTTTTGTACTTAGCCGCTTTCTGTCATCTTTCTTCTTTAGGATTCATCATCAGACGACGCCTACTGCTTTGGCATCGACTGAGCTGTGTTCACTCGATACTTCTTGAATTAGTCGAATATTCAGCATGCCAATATTGAGGCTTTGCCAGATTCAGCTATACTCGATGATTCTTGATATATGGCGTTGAGTGAACATCCATCACTCAATGCCTGTGGACTTGGTTGTAGAATTGCTTTACAGACTGCATGGCTTTGACTGTCCACAACTAACTTAGCATTGTTTGGCATCTGGCATTGAGTGAACTGGCCTCACTTAATGCCTGTGGACTTTGGTGATTTTCAGCCTATCTAGCATCCTCCCTCATATCTAGCATTGAGTGAGCTGGCTTCACTTAATGCTGGTGGACTTAGATAAATTTCTGTCTCTCCGTATCTTTACTTTGTGACCACCTATCACATCACTTGGAATACCTATCCTATCAATGTTACAAGGACTAACCTGCATGCATGAACTTGAACATACATTAAATATAATAATGTGTATATCATTGACATGTTTGACTTCTTCAAATCAGTGACATTGTGGGTAATGGACCCAACAATCTCTCCCCTATTTGAATAAGTCAAAATACTCAATCAAAATCCCGAGTCAATGACATACACTAACATTTGCAGTAATAAAACGTAACTTAGAGAACTTATAACAAGAGAACAAGTTATAGTAACCATAATTTCCTTGCCTGCAGGTTGATCATCATCACACCCGCTTCCCCTGAATTGTTATTCCCTGGCCTTGATCATTTTGATCATTTCCTTCTCATAGATCTGATACCATTTATATCCTTCTCATTTGTATTTTTTTATCCCCCTTTTTGACTTCTATAAATAGTAAGGGAGGGTCTGATTATCTGCTCCCCCTTTTTGAGTACAGATAAGCAACTCTTGCAGCAGTTGAACCACTTGAGAGTCCTGGAGGTGTGTTGCTCCTTCTCTACAGGATACCAATTGAATCTACCTCTATAAGTGATGGACTTGCTCCTCCTCAATTAAAGCATCCTCTATCTTACTTCATGGTAGACACTTTAATCTATTCCAAATTGGATAGCAGTTGAACCGCTCGATAAACTTTATACCAATGAAGGTATACCACTTAAAAAATCTTCATCCCACTGAAGGACTTTTCCACCTATAAGAAATATTACAACCTGCAATAAAGAAACAACATGAGGAGCAATAGAAGCTATACCAGGTTCAACATACCCAACTCAAAGTTGAAGGTGTTGAACTTTGCTTCATCTAGTGGCTTTGTTAAGATGTCAGCCACTTGCTTGTCTGTAGGGACAAACTCAAGGTTAATGTCTTCACATTCTACATGCTTCCTAATAACATGATATCTTATCTCAATATGTTTAGTCTTGCTGTATGAGACAGGATTCCTAGCAATTGAGATGGCATTAGTAGAATCACAATATAAGGGACTTCTACTTATCTAGAGGTTATAATCTGAAAGTGAGGGTAAGATCTATCTCAACTCTAGAGGGGGGGGTGAATAGAGTTTATTCAAATAAGTTTCACAGCTTTGAAAATATCAACACATATAAAATTTAATTTACACTATAGTGTAGAGTGCTAGAAAATAATTAAAGAAGCAAGAAACTAAGAGCACAGCACACAGCAACAATCAAACAAACAATCCAGAAGACACAAGGAAATATAATGGTTCCCCAAAAACCTGGGTACATCCACTCTTCTACCACTCTTGGTAGGAATCCACTCAGGATGAGTTGATCAGGTGTCCTGACACCAATGAGCTTTTGTTAAGGTGCTCAAAAACCAAAACTGGATTTTTTGATAAGGTGTCTTGCCACCACTGAGTTTTGACAAGGTTCTCAGAACCAGACAGAACTTTTGAAGGGAGTTCAAGAACTCTTTTACAGCAGGAAAATAAAAAGGAAAAGGAAATGAAGTTGTCTTCTCTGTTCTCAAATCAAATGAGAGAAGAATTAGTGGATCTTTGTTGTCAAAGCTCCCCCTGAGATGTAGACTGGTTCAGGAAGGGAAGCTTTGCTCTAGGGTGATAGGTCTTCAGAACTTTGATCTCCAGCAAAAGATTGTTTCAGCAAGAAGACTGAGAGATGAGGTGTCTGGAGTTCTTTAGATGAAGTTGTGAACGCTTGTTAGTAAGCAAGAAGATTGTTCTTCTAATTCTTGACTACTTGTTATCTGTCACAGCTTTTTCTAAAGATTCTCTGAGAAGAATTCTTGTCAAGGATAGCCGTTGGCAGTCATAAATGTCTTCCATAAAGAGTCTTGTCTTCTAGAGGAAAGTCCAGCAAACATTCTCTGAATAATACCTTGAAACTTGCTCCAGAATAAAGACAAACAGCTGGCAGATCTTCTTGTCATAAATGCTGACAATATTCAAAAACATTCCAAAGAATAACAGCATTTGAATCCTTAAAAGCGTCGATCTCTCAAAGGAATCGTCGATCTGAGCTCTACGATCGTCGAACTGAGCTCAGAGATAGAATGAGATCAAGCAGACAGAAAACGTCGACCTGAGCTCGAAGATCGTCGACCCGAGCTCAGCGACCTGAAGGATAACTGAAGAGAGATCGTCGATCTGAGCTCGAAGATCGTCGACCGGAGTTTGACGATTTATCAAGTTGAGCTCAGAGAGCGTCGAACCGAGTTCGACGTTTCGTCGACCTGAGCTCGACGAGAATTGCCTTAGACTTAGCTCTTCAACCTTGATCTTGGAATGGTCCTGGGGGCAGCTTCAAACCTAAGTTCTAAGCCCTAGACTCATTCTAATGTTGACCTTTACAACTATACAACTAGGTCAACCTAGTTTCCTAAGACAAACATAGTGATCCTTACCCAAATTAGTAATAGGGTGTTCCAACAATCTCCCCCTATTTGGGTTAGGATTACTATTTACAAATAACATTAGGAAATGAATAAGCATACATTCAAAACAAGAGCTAACCAAGCAAATATATAGCAGCAAGCAGATTACAGATAAAATAACAGCAATTATCCAGAGGTGGATGAAAGTTTAGCTTACACAATTTTCTTCTTCTCAGTTCCCTTTTTAAACAAAATTTCTCTGTTAGGATTCAGGGTTTCTTTCTTTGATCTTCTGTCATCCTCTGCACCTAGAGAAGTTTGAGATCTTGGCCTTGGAACTACAGCCTCTGGGTGCAGCTTCATGTAGTCTTCTGGGTTAAAAAACTTTCTTGAAGCATATCTTTCCAATTCTTTCTTCCTTTGATCTGATAAAGTTGTTATATTGGAGATGTCCATGCCTTTCTCTCTGGCTTTCTTTAGTTGATCAAGAGCAGCTAGCTCTTTCATTCTTGCTGTCCAGGATAGAGGATTGTTTTCAGGATCCTCAAAAGGAACAGGAGGTTCATACCTGTTGAGAGATTCAGAAGCAGGAGAAGTCCTGGAAACAACTATTTCTTTTAGCCTGTAGGGGAAAGGACCTGAAGTAAAGTAAGTGTGGTCTTGTCCTTCCCTTTGATAAGATCTTTGTCCTCTCTGATTTCCTCTGTAATGACCCCTTCTGGATTGATATCCTCTTTGATGTTGTCCCCTTTGATAGTATCTTGGATAAGATTGGGAGGAGCTTTGCCTTGAAGCTGGAGCTTGAGGGGCTGAGCCTGATCCAGAATCTGGAGGAGGAGGAGGAGGAGGCTGATATTGTGAAGATCCTTTTTCATATTTATCAAGCTTCCTTCTCTTCCTTATAACTTTCAGTTGATTCTTGGAGTATTGCATTCATGGCTCAGAAATGGGGCAATCATGCAGAATGTAATAGGGAATATCATTGGAGTCTTTTGCTTTAGCTGGAGGAACTGACATCATGGCTTTGCTTCTAGCTTTCCTCTTCTTGGCAATGGTATTGGCAGAGTCATCTGATTCAGTCTAGAATTAGTCACTATCTGAGCTTTGTGGTCTGTCATACAGATCATCAATGCTTTTCAAGTACTTTTCTTATAGCTTTGACTGATCAGAAGTTAGAGCAGGAGCAACAGCAGCAGCAGACACTTGAGCAGGAGCAGGCATAGGAGCAGGTGTGGGATCTTCTAGGTAGGAAGCAAGTTCTTCATCAGCAGCAGTTACTGGAATTATCTATATATCTTCAGCAGCAGCAGCAGTAGTTTCAACAACAGGAGGCACAATGTCCTTAGTAGCAGCATCAGGAATATCCACAGCCTTCCAGGAATTGATATAGGATTCAATGTGGCTGGGATCACAAACAGATACAGGCACAATGGCCTTAGACAGATCTTCAGTGAGAGGTACTGGCAGAAAGCTGAAATGAACTGTATCAAATTGAGATAGCAGGCTCTGAAGATTTAGTGCAAAAGCACATCCACTGCTTTCTGAGTGAGCAGGAACTTGAGCAAAAACAAGAGCATCCACTGGCACATCCACTTCTTCATAAAGCATCTCCCCCTGCCTTGGTTCAAGGAGAGCTGAATCAAGGCACCCAGTAGAAGGGATTGCCTGGGAGGAGGAAAAGGAGGAAAGCTTGGTAGACAGCTCCTGAACTTGTTTCAGGAGTGGAGCCAGGGAAGTCTCCAACAGAGATGTCAGCCTAGGAGCTAGCAACTCATAAAGTCTGTCTGCCAACCTTGGAAGATCTACATGCTCAAGTGGGGCTTGAGCAGAGGTAGGAGTAAAGGTAGATGGAGGGATGTTGGCTGGAGCTGAAGGTGTGGAGGTAGGTGGAGAGGGAATGGATGGCTTTGAGGATGGAATTGTGGAGATAGAAGAGGTTGAGGTGGAGATATGTGAAGCAAGAGATGGTGTGAAGGATGGTTGGGAAAGAATGTCATGAAGCATTTGTTGAAAAGAGGAGGTAGAGGGTGGCTCAGGAGGAGAGGAAGGAGAATCATCCATGAAGGAATCATCTACAAGGGAAAAGGATGGTAGGGTGAAGGTTGAATAAGAGAAGAGAGGATGGAATTCCTCTGAGGTGGATACAGGAGGGGATGAAACTGGTGAGGAAATGGTAATTGGGGATGATGTGGTTATGGTTGTGACTGGTGGAGAGGAGGAAATGGTTGGGGTAGATACAGCTGGAGGAGGAAGAGAGGCAGGCAACACTTCTGCTGGTGGAGTGACTGAAGCAGCCCTTATGCCTAAAGGAAGTGGTGCAGTAGCTCTTATAGGGTTGATGATTTGCCTGTCCCATTTGCTGAATAGGGCGCAGGAGATCCTCTTGGATGCATTGATGAACATCCCAGAGGAGGTTAACAGTTCAGGGCATCTGTAGTGCAGATAGACCCCTAAGATTCTCCCAAAACTCACAGCAGTCTTATTGATCTTCTTCTTAATTAAGTTGAAGAAGATTGATCCCCAGTTCAGATGTTTCTTATCCAGCAGAGCTCCCATCAGACAAAACTGATATCTTGATATTGTATCATGGGCAGAGTGCTTGGCCAGCAGCACTTTCCCAACAACATCAGCCAAAAACTGAAATTCCAACGACAGATTCTTCTTTAAAAGTTTATTAGGGTTCACAGCATTGTGACCCATTCTATCAAGCATTGAATCATAATCTTCTCCAGATAATTCAATAGAATCTTCTCCAGTACAAAGGTTAAAGACAACTGTTAAGAGAGCCGGTGATAGATGTACCTGAGTCCCTTTAATGATGCCGACGACAGAGTTCTCAGTCTCGTCTGTCGTTGTAAACCACCACTCTTTGATCTCTTCTAAAGCAATCTTCATCCGGGTAGTCATTATTTGGATCAGCTGTTGATCTCTGAACAGATTGAGAATATCCTTGAAGCGCTGATCGCTTCCATCAAATGAGCTTATGTCTATATCGAATCCTGTATCAAATTTCATTTTCGAAAGGGCGGCAACAGTTGAAGCCATCTACACCTGCAAAGATTGAATAAACACGACCAAGTGTAGAAGGTTTTGGAGGGAAAAAGAGTTTGCAGAGAGTATGAAGGCGTAAACGACGAGCGGCGGCCGAAAAATGATTTTATATTAGGGTTCGACACGAAAAAGGAAAATCGTAGTGCTTAGTTCGACAGTACGTCGATCTCAGCTCGACGATTTGGGCTACAGAGGGAATTTGAAGAGACGCCAATAGCGTCGAACTCCGTTCGACGTTATTGAGAGCGTCGAGCTCCGCTCGACGACCAAGGAGCAGACAGAAGGAAAGCCTAAATCTAACGGCGGCGCTGAACTCAGATCGACGCTTCAAGAACCGTCGATATCCGGTCGACGATTTATGGGAAATCGTCGATCTCCGTTCGACGTTTTCTGGGAAAACGTCAAGCTCAGTTCAGAGACAGAACTTATTCTACAGACACAAAAAGAATTGATTTTTAAGCCTAGTCTTGGTCTGTTTTATCTTTTCAAAATCTTGTAATTTAATTTAGGCTTCCTCCATCTAACATGACTAACTGATTTAGGAAGAAACTGTGTTTCTTTTCATCCAAAGGTTTGGTGAAAATATCTCCCCTTTGCAAATCAGTAGGAATATATTGAAGTTCAATTTTATTTTTCTCTACATTATCTCTTAGAAAGTGATGCCTAATTTCTATGTGTTTTGTCCTACTATGGAGGACTGGATTTTGTGCTATAGAGATAGCACTAGTATTATCACAGAAAATTTTAGACTTCTCTAAGTTGTAGCCATAGTCTAAGAGCTGATATTGTATCCACAATATTTGTGAACAGCAACTGCCTGCAGCCATATACTCAGCTTCAGTAGTTGAGGTTGACACAGATGTTTGCTTCTTACAAAACCAGGAGACAAGTCTGTCACCAAGGAACTGACATGTTCCACTGGTGCTTTTCCTGTCTATTCTGCATCCAGCATAATCAGCATCTGAAAATCCAGTTAAATCAAATGCTGAATCTTTTGGATACCAGAGACCTAGATTTGGACAACTTTTTATATACCTAAGAATCCTTTTAACTAGAGTTAGGTGTGACTCTCTAGGGCTAACTTGGAATCTAGCACATATGCATGTAGCAAACATTATATCAGGCCTACTGGCTGTAAGGTACAATAGAGAGCCAATCATTGCTCTATATGTTGTCTGATCAACTGGTTTCCCATGTTCATCAGCATCCAATACAGCATTGGTAGGCATGGGTGTTTTCATACAAGATGCCTCAGACATACCAAATCTCTTGACCAATTCTTTAGCATACTTGGTTTGAGAGATAAATATGCCTTCAGCATGTTGCTTGACTTGCAGTCCTAAGAAGAAGGACAGCTCACCCATGCTACTCATTTCAAATTTAGAATGCATAAGCTTGGAAAATTTTTTGCACAAGTTTGAATCAGTAGAGCCAAAAATAATGTCATCTACATAAATTTGCACTAGTAGGGTATTGGACTTATGGGTTCTAATAAAAAGAGTTTGGTCTACTCTCCCCCTAACAAAATCATTTTCCAGAAGAAAGCATGCTAGGGTCTCATACCATGCTCTAGGAGCTTGCTTGAGACCATATAATGCTTTATGCAATTTGAAAACATAATTAGGGTGAGTTAGAGAGATAAAACCTGGAGGTTGTCTAACATAGACTTTCTCTTTGATGTCCCCATTGAGAAATGCCCTCTTTACATCCATCTGGTATACTTTGAAACTTTTGTGGGCAGCATAAGCTAGGAATATTATGATGGCCTCTATCCTTGCAACTGGTGCAAAGGTCTGATCATAGTCTATTCCTTCTTGTTGAGAGTACCCTTGAGCAACTAGCCTTGCCTTGTTTCTGACTATGACTCCTTGATCATCCAGCTTATTTCTGAAGACCCACTTTGTTCCAACAATGGGATGATCTTTTGGCTTAGGCACTAGTTCCCAAACCTTGTTCCTTTCAAATTGATGCAGCTCCTCTTGCATTGCAATGATCCAGTGTGGATCTTGCTCTGAATCTTGAATGGATTGAGGCTCAATTTGAGATAGGAAGCAAGTGTGCATCAAGTTCTGGTTGACCTGATTTCTGGTTTGCACACCAGCTGAGATCTCTCCAATTACTTGGGTGATTGGATGATCTCTTGTTGTTACTAAATCAATAGGGGGTGTTGATTGTTCACCAGCCTGTGTTGTTGTCTCCTCTAGTGGAACAACAACTGGCTCTTCAGGATGATTTTCTTCAAGATGTTGCACTTCTTCATCATCACTGCTTTCATTCTTTTGCTGAATATATTGAGAGGTTGTGTCCTCTTCTTTAACCTGTAATCTGTCCATACTTTCTGATATAGATTGTACCTGCAAGGTTCTTTGGTAGAAGTAGACTTCTCCATATGACACATGTTAGTCTCATCAAAAGTAATGTGAACAGATTCTTCAATTTTACAAGATGATTTATTATATACCCTATAGGCCTTGCTGATCATGGAGTATCCCAGAAACACTCCTTCATCAGCTTTAGCTTGGAATTTAGCTAGATATTTCTTGTCATTATTATGAATATAACAAATACAGCCAAAAATTTTAAAATAATTTACCTTAGGTTTCTTCCCTTTGAGCAATTCATAGGGAGTCTTGCCCTTTAGTTTATGTATCAGGCTTCTATTTAATACATAGTTGGAGGTTTTCACTGCCTCAGCCCAAAAGGATAGAGGTAGGTGATCATCTGTCAACAATGTAGTAGCAGATTCAATTAGGGTTCTATTTTTCCTTTCAGCTACCCCATTTTGTTGAGGAGTTCTAGGAGCTGAGAAAGTATGCCTAATCCCTTCACTTTGACAGAACTCTTGCATGAGAAGAGAATCAAACTCTGTCCCATGATCACTTCTGATCAGGGCAATGTGAGTGTTGAACTCAATCTGTATGCATTTGAGAAACTCTGTCAAACATTTAAAGTTATCAGACTTCTTCCTCAGAAAGAATACCCATGTGAATCTTGAGAAGTCATCTACAACTACTAAAGTATAGGACTTCCCTCCTAGGCTTTGTACTGATATGGGTCCAAAAAGGTCCATGTGTAACAGGTACAGAATTCTAGGTGAATCACTCTTATTAATTGATTTAAAACTACTTTTAGTTTGCTTGCCTAATTGACAAGCCTTGCAAAGTCCTTCCTTCTTGTAGGGACCAGAAGGTAGTCCTCTAACAAGGTTATCCTTGGAGAGCCTAGCAATGGTTCTAAGGTTTAGATGTCCTAGTCTCTTATGCCATAAAATATTACGTTTTGAAATGGAATTGAATAAACAGATATCTACTTTAGATGAAAGAAAATCTACTAAGTAAATGTTACCTGTCCTTTTACCTGTTAACACAGTTGTGTTATTCTCTGACTTGATCTTATACAGGGATTTGTTGAAGGTCACCTTGTATCCTTCATCACATAGTTGACTAGTACTTATCAGATTGTGCTTCAGTCCTTCTACATATGCCACCTTCTTAAAAGTGACTGAGCCTATCTGAGCAGCACCATATCCTTTGGTTTGACCAAAATTTGAATCACCAAAATCACCTTGGGTCCTAGTTTGGTTATGAAGGATGATAGGTTCTCCCTGTTCCCTGTCATGTGCTTTGAGCACCCACTATCCAGATACCATTGTTGGTTAGATACTGGATAGGTCTTCACCTGCACATAAATAGCTTATTTATTTTTGACCCAGTTAACCTTGGGCCTAGGTTGATATCCCTTAAATTCTGAAATAAAAGACATCCCAGGTTGATCCTTATAACCTTCAGGATGGTTTCTCCTGGGAGGTACTATCCATTCAGTATAGGGGTTAAAGCCTTGGGATGTGGGACCTCTAGGATTGAATCTAGATGTGCCATTGAAGGAATGTTCACAGGCCTGATCTTCGTTCGACGATCGTCGTGCTGAGGTCGACGATCTTGGGTCAGATCGTCGATCTCTGTTCGAAGATCGATTATACTGAAGTTCAGAGTTTGGATATCGTCGAGCTGAGGTCGACGATCTGTGGTTAGATCGTCGAGCTCTGTTCGACGATCGTCGAGCTCTGCTCGACGCAATCTGTTGAACTGAATTTTTTCTGACAGATCTGCATTCTTCCTAGCTACCTCTATTACTCCCTTTCCTTTGTCAGAGACAAATTTGATTGGAGTTGTTAATATTATAGGTTGGCTGGATGAGGCACCCAAGCCCAGTGTACTGTTGGATCTAGAGTTCACTGTGCTTGTAATGTCCATCAGTCTGATACTTCTCCCATTTAGGGATTCTTCAAACTTTTTAGCTCTTGACAGTTCACTTTTCAGTGAAGCTATCTCCTCCCTACAGCATTCTAACTCCTCAGAGAGTTTGAGGTTGTTTGAGTTTAGGACACTGTATTCAGATAATTTGTTTCTGAGAGAGATTATCTCTTTTTCAGATCTTAGTAAATCCAAGCACAATGTCTTAAATTCATTTTTGAAGTCCTCAGAATTAAAATCAAAAGAGCTAATTACCTGATCTTCCTCTGGTTGATTTTCTGAATCTGAATCTGATTCTTCATCAGAGTTTTACTGTGAGGCATTGATAGCCATCATGCAGAATTCTTTCTCATCAGCATCATCTTCATCATCACTGGAGCTAGATGAAGTTTCAGAATCTTCTTCTGTCTCACTCCATGTCTCAGCAACAAAACCCTTCCTTGTATTTTTGTTCCTGCTAGAAGAGGCTTTGTCTGAGCTGTTCTTTTTGAAATCTTTTTCTTTTCTTCTTTCTCTTCTATCCTTTCTGTCCTTGTTCTTGTTCTCTGGACAGTCAGGCACAATGTGGCCTGGTTTCCTGCAACCAAAGCATATGATTTCTTTGTTATTATTATTTGACTTATCATACCTTGGTTTGTCATGTCCTTTGTGTGGCCTTTTTTTGAAGTCCTTTCTAGCTAGCTTGTAAAATCTTTTGGCCAGTAGGCTGACCAATTCCTCATTGCCTGTGAGTTTTTCTTCAGGTTGATCTTCAATAGCTTTGAAAGCTATTGACTTCTCTTTCCTTGAGGCTAGTGAAGCAGCCTTCTGTTCTTCCTCTCTGTTCTTGATAAGCAGCTCATAAGATTTGAGCTTGCCTAGGAGAGTTTCAGTAGTGATTTCATTTAGACTTTTGGCATCTTTGATTGGCCAGATTCTTGAATCCCAAGTACTGGGGAAGCACATTAGGATCTTGTCATTAAGCTCAGTCAATGAGATTTCTTTATCCAAGGTCCTTAGCTCATTGACAATCAGACTCAATCTGTTGTACATATCTGCTACTGGCTCAGTCTCTCCTTTCTTGAAATTCTCATATTGGGTTATGAGGTGAGATCTCCTGTCTTTCCTTTCATCAGCAAACCCTGAGACAATTTCAGAGAGCTTGTCCCAAATTCCTTTGGCTGAGTTGCAGTCTGCTACTTTCTGAAATATCTTATCAGACATTGTCTGAGCTAAGATGTTCATGGCCTTTGCATCTGTAGTTTTCCATTTCTTTATGTCTGCATCTGTTCCTGAGGGAGGTGGAACAGCATTTGTGCTTGAGCTTTCTGGTGGACTTGGACAAACTGTCAAGACAGAATTGAAAATATCTTCATCAATAGAGTTCATGTATAATTTAATCTTTGCCTTCCAAAGTGCAAACTTAGATAGATTGCACACTGGAGGTCTGGTGCTTGCATAATCCTTGTTCTGTGACATGTCTTAGAGTAATATATATATAAGAAGAAATAACCCTTTTAAAAGATAGATTTTACCAAGGATCACTTGGTTCAGGTGTTAGCCTGTATGAGCAACCAACCTCCCTCTGATACCAATTGAAAGTGAGGGTAAGATCTATCTCAACTCTAGAGGGGGGGTGAATAGAGTTTATTCAAATAAGTTTCACAGCATTGAAAATATCAATATATATAAAATTTAATTTACACTATAGTGTAGAGTGCTAGAAAATAATTAAAGAAGCAAGAAACTAAGAGCACAGCACACAGCAACAATCAAACAAACAATCCAGAAGACACAAGGAAATATAGTGGTTCCCCAAAAACCTGGGTACATCCACTCTTCTACCACCCTTGGTAGGAATCCACTCAAGATGAGTTGATCAGGTGTCCTGACACCAATGAGCTTTTGTTAAGGTGCTCAAAAACCAAAACTGGATTTTTTGATAAGGTGTCTTACCACCACTGAGTTTTGACAAGGTTCTCAGAACCAGACAGAACTTTTGAAGGGAGTTCAAGAACCCTTTTACAGCAGGAAAATAAAAAGGAAAAGGAAATGAAGTTGTCTTCTCTGTTCTCAAATCAAATGAGAGAAGACTTAGTGGATCTTTGTTGTCAAAGCTCCCCCTGAGATGTAGACTGGTTCAGGAAGGGAAGATTTGCTCTAGGGTGATAGGTCTTCAGAACTTTGATCTCCAGCAAAAGATTGTTTCAGCAAGAAGACTGAGAGATGAGGTGTCTGGAGTTCTTTAGATGAAGTTGTGAACGCTTGTTAGTAAGCAAGAATATTGTTCTTCTAATTCTTGACTACTTGTTATCTGTCACAGCTTTTTCTAAAGATTCTCTGAGAAGAATTCTTGTCAAGGATAGCCGTTGGCAGTCATAAATGTCTTCCATAAAGATTCTTGTCTTCTAGAAGAAAGTCCAGCAAACATTCTCTGAATAATACCTTGAAACTTGCTCCAGAATAAAGACAAACGGCTGGCAGATCTTCTTGTCATAAATGCTGATAATATTCAAAAACATTCCAAAGAATAACAGCATTTGAATCCTTAAAAGCGTCGGTCTCTCAGAGGAATCGTCGATCTGAGCTCTACGATCGTCGAACTGAGCTCAGAGATAGAATGAGATCAAGCAGACAGAAAACGTCGACCTGAGCTCGAAGATCGTCGACCCGAGCTCAGCGACCTGAAGGATAACTGAAGAGAGATCGTCGATCTAAGCTCGAAGATCGTCGACCGGAGTTCGACGATTTATCAAGTTGAGCTCAGAGAGCGTCGAACCGAGTTCGACGTTTCGTCGACCTGAGCTCGACGAGAATTGCCTTAGACTTAGCTCTTCAACCTTGATCTTGGAATGGTCTTGGGGGCAGCTTCAAACCTAAGTTCTAAGCCCTAGACTCATTCTAATGTTGACCTTTACAACTATACAACTAGGTCAACATGGTTTCCTAAGACAAACATAGTGATCCTTACCCAAATTAGTAATAGGGTATTCCAACATAATCCTAGAGCTGATGCTGGATCCACAATAACTGAGCACAACAGCTCCCTAATGAGATGTACTCTAACTCTACAGTTGAGATTGAAACACTTGTTTGCTTCTTGCATCTCTAAGACACTAGTCTTCCTCCCAAGAACTGACAGGTGCCAGAAGTGCTCTTCCTGTCCTCTTTGTAGCCTGTAAAATCTGCATCTAAATAGAATGATAGTTAAAACTCCCCATTTCTAGGATACCATTGGCCAAGATCTGGCCATTAAGATATCTCAAAATCCTCTTTACAGCAGAGTAGTGAGATTCTATAGGGCTCGCTTGATACCTAGCACAACACATATATCATACATGATATCTGGCCTACTTACATTATGATATAAAAGGGAGCCAATTATCCCTATATACAAAGTTTTATCAATAGGTTCTCTGCCTCATCTTTGCCTATATCCATACTTGACCTCATGGGAGTTTTCATGGTGGAGGCAGTCTCCATACCAAACTTTTTGATTAACTCCCTATTAAACTTAGACTGGGATATGGACAAGCCATCATCAGTCTGTCTTACTTGGAGTCCTAAAAAGAACTTAAGTTCACCCATACTGCTCATCTCAAATATACCTTGCATAAGTTTTGCAAACTTCCTACAAAGGTTTTCATCAGTAGATCCAAAGATAATATCATCTACATATATCTGGTCTAGGATGATCTTACCCTTAGATTCTCTTAGGAATAGGGCCTTGTCTATCTTCCCCCTTGAGAATTTGTTCTCAATGAGGAAGCTAGACAATGTCTCATACCATGCTCTAGGGGCTTGCTTTAGGCCATATAGAGCTTTTCTAAGTCTATAAACAAAATAAGGTGAGTTAGGAACAACAAAACCTAGAGGCTGCTCAACATAGACTTCTTCTTTTAATTCACCATTCAGGAAGGCTGACTTCACATCTATCTGGTAGACCTTGAATCCCTTGTGTGCAACATATATGAGGAAAAGTCCTTTGGCTTCCAATCTTGCTACAGGGGCAAAGGTTTGATCAAAGTCAATACCTTCTTCTTGTTTGTACCCCTTAGATACTTGTCTTGATTTGTTCTTAATTATAATGATATCTTCATCAAATTTATTCCTGTAAATCCACTTGACTCTAATGACGTTATGTCTTTGTGGTCTGGGAACCAGCTTCCAGACCTTGCACGTTTTAAACTGGTTCAGTTCCTCTTGCATTGCTATAATCCAGAACTGATCTATGTTGGCCTCTTCAAATCTCTTGGGCTCAACCTGTGATAGGAAACTTGTATACATTACTGTATTCATGCTCTTGCTTCTTGTCACCACTCCTTGGTGTGTATTACCAATTCTAGTGTCTTTGATAGTCTCTTAGATGCCTGACTGCAGGAGGCAATCTTCTCTCAGTTTTTGCTTCAGTAGCAGCTTCTTGCTGATCTTCATCCTCTTCAAGTATGCCTTGTTGTACTTCTACAGGAATGTCCATTCCATCAGCTTTATTTTTGACTATTGGAGAAGCTTATTTAATAGACAGCTGGTCCATCATCTGTTCTGTACCTGCAGTACTAAAAGAGGAGTGTGGCAATTCACTGTTAATCATTGTAGACTCATCAAAGACTACATGCACAGACTCTTCTATAACATGGCTTTTCAAGTTGTAGATCCTATAGGCTTTACTATGATTGTTGTACCCAATAAAAATCTCATCAAAGGACTTGGCAGCAAACTTAGTCACATAGGACTTTCCAATAGGAAGCACATAGTACTTACTACCAAAGATTCTAAGATACCCCAGGTTTGGTTTTCTGCCCTTCAAGATCTCATAGGGAGTCTTCTTGTGTCTCTTTGTGATAGAGGCTCTATTAAGGACATGACCTGCAATATTGACTGCCTCAGCCCAGAAATATTCTAGGAGAGATGTGTCACTCAATAAGATATTTCTAGCCTCTATGAGAGTTCTATTTTTCCTCTCAACAATCCCATTTTGCTGGGTTGTTCTTGGAGAAGAAAATTCTTGAAGAATCCCTTGCTCTTCAGAGAACTTTATCATGCTATCAGACTAGAATTCAGTCCCATGATCACTTCTGATTTTGACCACAGTACTGTCAAACTCATTCTGAATTTGCTTGAAAAACTTCATGAAGATATTAAGGGTTTCATTCTTTTTCTTAAGAAAGAACACCCAAGTAAACTTGGAATAGTCATCAACCACCACAAGGGTGCAGACTTTCCTACCAAGACTATGAACTTGCATAGGACCAAACAAGTCAATATGCAAGAGGTATAAGCATCTCACAGTGTCTTTGGTCCCAATACACTTAAAGGAGTCTTTGATCGGCTTTCCCTTTTGGCATGGAGAGAAAATGATTTCCTTAATGCATTTCACATTAGGACTATTCTTAACTAGCTCTCCACTAAAGAGCTTGCCAATAGTCTTGTAATTCAAATGAGCCAGTCTCTTGTGCCATTGCACACAATAAGAAACTTTCTCATTTGCCACTTGACAAATAGGAGAGTGTGTCTGTCAAGATGACCTCTTGGTCACTTGACCTCTTAATATGACACTCATCCTTGTGGAAGACAATAACATAGCCAAGATCAGAGAGTTAGCTTATGCTTATGAGGTTGTGTTGCAACCCTTCAACATAAGCCACTTTTGTGATTGTGACTATGCCATTAGTAATCTTACCATAGCCTATTATCACACCTCTATCTGAACTACCAAAGATAACGTTGGGTCCATCTTTCATTAGAGTGTACTCCTTTAAGTTGCTCCTTGTCCTAGTCATGTGCTTTGAACAACCACTATCCAAGTACCATATATAGGTACGGGCACTTTGACTAACCTGCATCACATGATTCATTTTACCTTAGGACCCCAATATCTATAGGGTCCTAGGTGCATGTTAGTCTGAAAATGGACTTGTTTACCAATAGCTTTTCTAATTGGTGGACTAACAACTGCTCTTGGCACACTAGAAATGTGCTAGCAGTCTATAGCAAAGTGTCCCACTTTGCCAGAACACCAACATTCATGAATGTTATATTTCTTTTCTATGTAGGTCTTGCAGTTTGGTTAACTGCTGACTAAATAGAAGGAAGCGGAGCAGTGGCCTTCTTCAGATTCCTTTCAATAAGGATCTGACTGAAGGTAAGTCTTCCAGTTGGCTTATTTTGCCTGCTCTGAGTGTTATCAACAACAATCTTCTTTGCATAAGACATGCTCTTGATAGCATTAGAAATGCCCAAATCAGGCTTTTTGATAGACTGACCCTTGGTCTGAGTCTTAGCTAAATGGTTCTGAACCATGTCCACACCATATTCTTGAGAGTGGGGGATGGAGCACCAAAGAAAAATTATCCATGATAGGCCATTTGAATTTCTTTATGGGCAGCCATAAAGGAACTCACTCCCTTTCTATACCTTCCACCATAGCGGTGAACTTCCTTATTCACACTAGTGGATCTTCCATTCATCCAGTGACCATAGATGCTCTCTTGGTCATACATATTTGAATGTAACTAAACTTTCCCTAAAGGAATGGGAGGCTTGGAAGCCGAAGGCAAAGCTAGAGCTAGAGCTTTGTCATTCCCTTTAGAAGGGGCAACTCTTGTGCTTCCCTTGAATCCCAACCCATTCTTACCCTCCTGAGAGGAGAAGGATTCTATCAAGGGCAACACTATATTTGGCTTAGAAAAACTAGCCACAATTCTCTTCTCCCTCTAGAGCTTCTCTTCAAGGTCCCTGTTGAGACTATTCTTGAACTTTATGGAGACTTTCTGGATGAGATTCAAGACCTTAAGTTGGCTAACATCCATGTCCTTTTAATCCAACAAAGATGATATCTCAGTATGCTGGGAAGCAGTAAGCTGTAGAAAGGCAATCTCCACAGCTTGCTTTTTAGACAACTTGTTACACTTCTTAAGGGCATGTAGAAGTTCTCCATACTTGTCAATCTATTGATTGACATCTCCTTCAGATTCAGAATCATCTTCACCATTAGATGAAGAAGCTTCTGTACAAGTACTACTCTTATACCCAAACTCAAAAGAAGAACTAGATAGAGTATGTATCTTGCTTTGACCAAGATGATCCTGGCTGGATTCCTTATCAGTCATTACCATCAACCCATAGCAGTTGTAGGCATCTCCTTCATCTTCACCCTCCACCTCTGAATCACTATCTGAGTGTGATAGAGGGACCCTATTACTTGTCCCAGCATCAGGAAAGTCTTCAACTTCATCTCCAATAGCAGCAAGCATCCCAAATAAAGCTTCTTCTTCAGCAGTATAGAGCCCTATGTAGGATTCCTCTTCTTCAGACTCAGATAAAAATGAGTCAGTCCAACACTTATCCTTCTTAGCCATGAAAGACTTCTCCTTCTTCTCCTTTAGCTGGTGTTGTTTCTTCTTACAAGCCTCTTTTCTCTTCACTTGGCAGTAAGCTATCACATTCCCTAGTTTGATGTAACAATAACAGACAACTTATGAGGAATTATATTTACTAGTTTTAGAATCATACATGTAAGCCTTTGAGCGATTCTTCCTGTGATGAGAAGAGGTGGAAGTTCTGCTCTTCCACTATTTCTTCTTAATCATCTTCTGAAAATGCCTGGAGAAGGCAACAAAGTCCTCATCATACATGCTGCAGTCTGATGTATTTGATTCTGAGCTGTCTGACTCAGTTGGCCTCCTTGGAGGAGAGGGAATCCTCTCCTTACTCTTCCTGGTGCAGTTTACTCTAATGACCAAGGACATTTCCTTGGATTGGGATCTGCTGGAGGCCTCGTCCTCTTTCCCGGTAGCCAGTAGTATCTCATAAGAGAGCAGCTTTCCAAACAATGTTGGGGAGGAGTATCAACAAGCTTGGCAACCTTTCTAATGGCACATATATTAGTATCCCATTCTCTAGTGAGAGACCTTTGGAACTTGTCATTACACTCATAATGATTGAAGATCCTCCCAGAGGTCCTCAGTTCAATAATAATCCTGAAAAATCTTTTATAGCAAGTAGCTATGTTCTCTTTCTGGGATTTCCTGAAAGCCGCATACTCCTGGTTGAGCATGGACTTCCTATCATCTATTACCTCTTCAGTACCCTCCATATAGACCACAAGAGTGTCCCACATCTCTTTGGAGGTCTGGCAGTGAACCAAATTCTGAAATATTGAATCATCTATGGCACTGATAATGATGTTCTATGCCATCTTATCCAATATAGCCAATATGACTTCATCCTTAGTCATCTCTGAATATGTCTTATGTGTCTGGACATTGGCATCCAGAACTGAGACCTTCTTAGGGATAATGGGTCCCTCCTTGAATATCATAAAGATCCTTGGGTCATAGGCTTCCATAAATAGCCTTACCCTAACTTTCTAGATTCTAGAACTCTCCTTCCTACAGATGGTGATTTTCTTAGAACTTAGCTCCCTATGGTTCTCTCTAGAACCAATAAGACAGAAATGTACCTACCCTTGGAGATCACTCAAACTGTTAGAATATTTTTGAGCAACCTCCCTCTGATACCACTTGAAAGTCTTTGTTTTCAAGGTAGCTAACAAACTAAAGGGGGGAGGTGAATAGATTTTCTTGTTTTTATTAGTATTATTAACTTTGTGTGTAGTTAGTTAGTAGATTAAAGCTTTCAAGACAAACCACACAAGCACACATAGAATTTATAGTGGTTCCCCAGATTATGGGTACATCCACTCTCCTCCCACCTTTTTAACTTCCAGTTAGACACGGAACTTCTCCAAAAACTCGGCTCCAAAGAGCTTACACCTCAGATCCCACAGGATCTCTAAGTCTCCTCCAAGACTTACAACTCAGGCACAAAGCCCTACCTCCGAGCAAACTTGCTCCTACAACTCAGTGATCACATGATCACCTACCTCAGACTTGAACTCAAGTCCTATAGCTCAGGCTATGGAGGATAACCCTACCTAAGAGAGAATTGATCTCATACAGCTCAGCCATAAGGCCCTACCTCAAATCCAAATCTGGATCCTACACTCAGACCCAATTGACCTATACTAAAAGAGTATGCCTCTCCTACACCTCATGCAAAACTTAGATCCACACAGGATCCTACCTAAGACTCAAAGGTCTTACACTCAAATCCAAAACTGGATCCTACACTCAGACAAATATGCCCTACCTCAGGCACAAAGACCTTCCAACTCAGATCTAAATGGATCCTATAGAAACCAAATTGATTAGTGTTAATTTGATACAGAGATATTTATCTGTGTCAGCTTCCTAAGTTGAGTTATCTCAATCCTAACTATCTTCACAGCAATAGAAAGATGATCATCAGTAAATAGCTTCCTCTGCTAGAAGTATCTCAAAAATTTGTTTCTGAACTTGCTGTAGAAGATTGAAGACTTGACTGATCTTGAGTTCTTCAAAAAGCTAACCCGAACTTGTAGAAAACTAAAGGCTCTTCTTCTCTTTCTTTATCAGAAGCTAATGTGAACTTTTTGTAGAAGAAGAAATGACTACAGCTATTTGGAATGAACTTTTAGTTCAGTTGGATCGTCTTCAAGCTTTTTGGCTCGGCATCAATGACAAGGATGATGAAGTCCATGATGCAGGCTTGCACATTAACACCGGATATATCTGCGGATGAGCACGATTGCCTCTCTAATGATCCAATCCTACACTCGCACAATCGTTCTACGCGGCACCACGTTAATTAATGTTATCAATTATATGCTAGCGTACGGGTAGCCAAACTGATTAGGATCGAATAGAGGCAATAAACCAATATTCTTTCTGGCTAAAAGGACCTACTCGGTCCGAATGAGCGGTGTTCTACCAAAAGAGATCTACCAAAAAAAATATGATCAAGAAAAAGGTAGATCTCTCCCAACAAAAGAAAATGAAGGTTCGCCAAACGCTTTCGAAATTAAATCAATCAAGAAAAACACAAACCGAGCGAAGAAAACCACGATGAATTAATGCTATCAAAATTCAACGCCAAGGATTTCCACCACAAGAATATCTTGGAAAAAGAAATCACACGAAGGTAGCAATTTTTCGTTACCCAACCAGAATGGATGATTCCGATTACCTCTACGTGGATCACCCTTCAACATCTTCGCCGGAGTCACGTCGGAAGGAGAGGAAACTTGTCCGCCTTCGTCGCTTCACGTCGGAGTTGGAATCCACAAGGAAGAAACCTTTATTGCCTTGGCCGAATTATCTTCAATGGAGGGTGGTGCTCGTTTTTTGCAAGGGGAGGTGGTGGTGTGGTTGGCGGGTAAGAAGGAGGATTCTAGGGGAGAGGGGGAGAAGGCCTTGGCCGAAATTTCAAGAGGGGAGAGGAGGAGGAGGAAACAAATTTTCCAAGAGGGGAAGAGAGAGGAGGAGGGGAAATTCAAATTTTGAATTCTTGGTTTTCAATTTTACATTCTCTAATTATTCTTTCATAACATGGCTATATATAGCCTACACCACTCAATCTCCCTCTATTCAAAATTAAAAATTCAAAATGAAAGTTATGATGGTTATATGCACCCATCATAATACAAGAAATGAAATAATTAAAACAACCTATGATGGTTATAAGCACTCATCATTACATGAATTATTTAAATGCAATAAAAATAAAAATGCTAAAATAAAATAAAACATGAAAAATGACTTAATAATCAATAATAATCATTAATAAATTATTATTAATTATTAATATATTTGTTTGCATTCAGGACGGATATTATGGCGACGCTCCACATGGTCATCCGTAAGAACGCCGTCGCCATCTTTAAAAGGTTTTGGGCCGTCGTCTCCATCAATCCTCCACCGCTCAAAAGTACTCATCAGTGATGAGTTGTTCTGAATGCAACAGCGCATGAGAGACACACCCAACAGAGCCACCTCCGATCCAAGAATCCAAGATTCATCGGAGGCCGGTCGATCACGCCATCGAATCAAGTAGTGGCAAACATCACCACATGTCGGGGAGAGCACTTCACCCTGGAGTATCCTGTCATGCAAAAAGATGGTCCTAGGGAACCTTGCAAAAGCATTAGGCAATAAAGGAAAACAAATTTATACATCAACAACCAACATACCTCCAGTGAAGACCGATGAAGAGAATGACCCAGGCACAAGCTCACTACCCAAACCATAAGAAAACAAAGTGGACTCAAACAGATAGGTAGATAATTCAAGAGGTGGAGAAACATATAGCATTAAATTAGAAACATTACAAATAGGGGTAATAACCCAATCAGTGGAAAGCTTCAAATGATATGTGTATTCTCCTAATTTCATTACTATCCTAAAAAGGTCCAGCTCACCAAATCGCCAACTTTCTATAGTGCCCGAATGCAACCGTTCAGGGATGAGACACACCAAAACTAAATTGCAAATCATATAGTGAGACGCTTTTCTATGTAAACTATCATGAAATTGAAAAAATATAACTCGTATGTCTAGCGCTTCACTACTGTGAATATATAATTTTATAACATGAGAGGCATAAGCTAGTGCGAGTTGACTTGAATTATCAGATAGAGGTAAATAAATCAAGTCAAAAGGCACTTGTGCTTTAAATCCATGCACGATCTCATTCGGCGATCAACAAGCATATAAGTAATCATAAGATGCAACTATATAGAGTAACTTATTACAAGTGCGCCTAAATATCTCTCTATCGTGTGGTGTGAACCCATGCGCTATGTGACTCAACCCAAATACAGAAGATAAAGGAGTTAAGTCCGGGCGTACGGGATCCTTAAAATCAAAGATGATTTTCATAGGCTTCAAAGTCGCAGTCCTAATTTTATAATTAATATAATCACTCTTGGCATGAAGATATGCCAAGGGAAACTGCTCAGCATAAATACTAATAGAGTTTAATGCTCCCGGGTGTGATAACAGATGCGAGCAATATAACTCATGTGGCCTAACCGTGGTCACTAACGGGTGGAAAAAAGGGTCATCAAATGGCGGTGGGTAAATCCGTGCGAACGGGTGTGGTATATAGGTGTGTGAAAGAGACACCACATCCAGTGGCACAATAGCCAAAGACTCACAAACATACGAGGATGGAACCGTAGCCGGACACACAGAGAAATGAGTAGTCAAATGTGTCGCGTAGTCAGATTTATGTGGAGCGGTGAACAGACTAAAAACTAGTGCACTCAACTTGCTGATATCTAAGCGCTGAGACAAAGCCAAAGTAGGAACTAATATAGTGGGTGTGTCACAACAAATCAGTCTAGGCCAACCGATTCCTCTACCTAAAATATCTACTAATGCGAGCACAAAAATAGGAGGAAGGGTCGGTGAAATCAAACCTGGGAAATCCAAATCAGAATTAATTTTACCTATCGATGCTAACATCACTAAACTCTCAACCGGGGATAAAACTAAAGAATCGTCCAATAATACCACTTCCTCGTCTACAATTTCTTTTGACACACTAGTCAAGTGGTCTACTTCAGAATCAGTAATGGTCTCAGAAACGTGCAAAATCGAACCCGATGGAAATTTTAATTCCGGTGGAGCTTCAGACAAAGGTGATATCATTAAATAGCTATCGTTCGGGTTCGCAACATTAAAATCATCCAAACATAACCCTTTTGCATAAGGTAAGTCTTCCAATATAACACTTCCCTCGCTAGCCAAATCTTCCCATGATGTAGGTACATCGTTAAAATCAGGATAGAGGATTGGGCAAATCGAATCCCGGGGAGAATCTAAATTAGCTTGAACCTCAAGCAACGACGATAATATCACTGAAATATCTCTCGGATGTGCATCACTAAGTTTATCCCAAGATATACATCCATCACAAGGTAACTCTTCCAACACTGACGAAACATCTACCAACACTGGGTCCACAGAAGACTCCATGATAATCACGGTAGACGCCTTAGAAATATCGTCGAAAGGGAGTAGAGATGATTCCTCAGGGGAGAAATCCTCATCCAGGTCACTAGGGTAACCAATCTCCTCATCGTCACTCAAATCGTCAACGTAATGAGCCTCGTCCTCAGTGACGGGCACAGTCCTAGACACAACCTCAGACTCAACAAGAGAGTCAGGCACTATCGTAAGTGAAGGAAGACTCTCACCTAGCTGATCAACTTCATCATCCAGAGATTAAATATATCCACATAAGAATCCTCAGAGGTATCAATCACTATCTCAAAGGTCTTAGATGTCGAGGCTAAATGGGACAAAGCTCTAGTAGTAACATCTTTCGAGTCCAAGACATGTGATATATTGGGAATGGTTTCCCTAAAGGTGGTAGCAGGTACACTATGGGCAGGCCGACATCTGGGGAAAAATGATCTAGCTTTAGGTATATAATCATTCCTATAGGCATGTATGGGACAAGCTCCATAACGATACTCACTCATAGGCTTGGTGTTAGTAGTGCGGAGATAGACAGGATAAAATTTATCCGTGAGTAGGCTCCGGATCGCCGGCCAAGCATGCTTATAACTACCAACACGACCCTCTTTGTTTAGCCAAAACACGCGGGCTCGACCTACTAATCCATCTCGGGCTATGTTAACCTTTTGGTGGTCGTCCCATACGTGACACTTAAAATAATTTTCTAATCCCTCAAGTCAGTCTCTAAAAATTTGGGGATACCCTAAACCGTCATAAGTACGATAAATGTGGTGTGCCCTAGGGGTGTGTTTAGCCATATCTTTTGCATAGGAATAGTCTAACCCGACAACATATACGTCATATGCCATTTAGTGAGAACCGGAGAGGAAACTCACCCGGAACTGGTGCACATGGAATGAGAAATGAGCCTAGCCCTATTTAATTTTCAAAGATGGAATTGTTCCCACTTAATAACTATGGCGATAAAAGATTTTTTTTCTTTTTGCTTGCAGGAAATAATATGAAAATTATTAAATATGCTGAAAAATAAAAATATAGGCCGCTATTTGCAGACCAACAATTAAATTTTAAAATAATTTAATAAAAATAATGACTTAATGAAAAATAAATTTTTTTTATTTCTTACTAATAAAATGATAGAGATTTTTCGGAATTTTATTTTTTTGAAATTTGAGAAAAATTTGAAAATTTTAGGCCGCTATTTGCCTACCAAAAATTTAAAAATTGATTTATATGTTGTGCAATGAAACGTACAAGTGTGTGTCGGGAAAAGATAATAAAAGGGGGAGGGTGCCAATTAGAAAATTGATGTGAACCTCCCTCTAATACGAAATTGATGCAGGCTTGCACATTGACACCGGATATATCTACGGACGAGCACGATTGCCTCTCTAATGATCCAATCCTACACTCGCACAATCGTTCTACGCGGCACCACGTTAATTAATCCTATCAATTATATGCTAGCGTACGGGTAGCCAAATCGATTAGGATCGAATAGAGGCGATAGACCAATATTCTTTCCGGCTAAAAGGACCTACCCGGTCCGAACGAGCGGTGTTATACCAAAAGAGATCTACCAAATAAAATATGATTTAAAAAAGGTAGATCTCTCCTAACAAAAGAAAACAAAGGTTCTCCAAACACTTTCGAAATTAAATCAATCAAGAAAACACAAACTGAGTGAAAAAACCCACGATGAATTAAGTCTATAAAAATTCAACGCCAAGGATTTCCACTACAAGAATATCTTGGAAAAAGAAATCACACAAAGGTAGCAAATTTTCATTACCAAACCGGAATGTATGATTCTGATTACCTCTACGTGGATCACTCTTCAATGTCTTCGTCGGAGTCACGTCGGAAGGAGAGGAGACTTGTCCGCCTTCATCGCTTCACGTCGGAGTTGGAATCCACAAGGAAGCAACCTTTATTGCCTTGGGCAAATTATCTTCAATGGAGGGTGGTGGTGGTATGGTTGGCGGCTAAGAAGGAGGATTCTAGGGGAGAGGGGGAGAAGGCCTTGGCCGAAATTTCAAGAGGGGAGAGGAGGAGGAAGAAACAAATTTTCCAAGAGGGGAGAGAGAGGAGGAGGCAAAATTCAAATTTTGAATTCTTGGCTTTCAATTTTTCATTCTCTAATTATTCCTTCATAACATGGCTATATATAGCCTACACCACTCAATCTCCCTCCATTCAAAATTCAAAATTAAAAATTCAAAATGAAAGTTATGATTGTTATATGCACCATCATAATACAAGAAATGAAATAATTAAAACAACCTATGATTGTTATAAGCACCCATCATTACATGAATTATTTAAATGCAATAAAAATAAAAATACTAAAATAAAATAAAACATGAAAATGACTTAATAATCAATAATAATTAATTAATTATTATTAATTGTTAATATATTGGTTTGCGTTCAGGACGGATATTATGGCGACGCTCCACATGCTCATCTGTAAGCACGCCGTCGCCATCTTTAAAAGGTTGCGGGCAGTCGTCTCCATCAGTCCAGCTGCACTTTGTGAAAAGAATGAAACCCTATAAGTTAAGTTCTTCCTTCTGAAGCTGTCCCTTTTATCTTCTGCAGATTAGCGACTCTAAAAAGCAGTGGGGACCACCTGCAGGTTATAACTGCAACTTGCTTTAATGGAAAAAGATCTACAGTAGAGTGCTGACACTATTTGTCGTGTTCTGTAGTTTTCCCGCAACTTATTTGAACTCTGCTGTTGACCCAAAAATCGGAGATCCCTCCCAAGGTAGCTAGATCACAAGTCGCGGCCTACTCCAGGTTCACCCAGGAGATCGCGGCCTGCCTCAGCCCTCTCTTTGGGCAAGGCGGATAGACCTTTCTATCCGCTCAGGCCGCGCGGCTAGGGCGGTCTCCCATGTTTGGCTGCCCAGGTCGCGGAGCAGCTGCATTCTGCGGGTGTGCGGATTGCTTCCATAGTTCGTCCCCGCAGGCCGCGAGGTTAGCTTAAGCTGACCACACAGTACTCCCTATTCCAATAGGTGCGGACAGCTCTCTGGTACATCCCAATCTGCTAAGAAGATGACGACCTACCTCCAGGTCACCTAGAAGATGACGACCTACCTCTAGGTCGCCCAGAGGATGAAGACCTGCCTCCAGGTCACCCAAACGATGACGACCTGCCTCCAGGTCATCCAAAGGATGGCAACCTACCTTCAGGTCACCCAGAAGATGATGACCTTCCTCTAGGTCGCCTAGAGGATGACGACCTGCCTCCAGGTCGCCCAGAAGATGACGACCTGCCTCCAAGTTGCCCATAAGATGACGACCTGCCTCTAGGTCGCCCAGAGGATGACGACCTTCCTCTAGGTCTCCCAGAGGATGATGACCTGCCTCCAGGTAGCCCAAAGGATGATGACCTGCCTCTAGGTCGCCCAGAAGATGACGACCTGCCTTTTTAGGTTGCCACTAGGCAGAAGACTCGTTCCCAACTCGCCCAAACCATCTGGGTGACATCATCAAGTACTGCTTCTAGAAGATCCTCCCCGAGCCTATAAATAGGCCCATATACCTCTCTTTCAGGGGGCACGGGGGAGTGGGACAGTCATGGCATCAATTCCTGTGGACTCTAAATCTCAGTCCGCGCGACCTCTCTGGTTTTCTTCTTGTCCTGACCGCGTAGTCCTCTCGGCTTGCTCAAGCGAGCTACAGGATAACCTAACCATGCGGTCTGCCAACCTCTTGGGTCAAACCGTGCAGCCTTTGGCATCCTTCTTTCCTTAGCCGCCAGCTTCCCCCTTTGTACCCTTTATTTGCTTTCTATGTAAAGGTGCAATCTCAGGCGGTAGAACTTAATTATAATCAAAGGAAAGCCCGTTGCAAGAGAGGCATCAGGCCACGGCGGGAGAAGTCTGATTTTGCCGTTACAAACATCCCTCTTTTCTTTTTTCTCTCTATCTTCATGCGCGACTCAGAGTAACCAGCTGCTCGGCAGTCTCTCTTCCCTTCTCCTCATGCCCCCGTGAGATTCAAACACCCGTTAACTAGGTGGTGCTATTTTCCCGCATGAACAGTTAATATGTGACCTTCAAGTCCTGAGTAGTTGATGAACATCAGTTGTAGTGAAGACATGAGATTGAGCTCAGAATACACCTTAACTTCAAACAGCCGTAACTTTGATCTGGGTGCCCGATTTCAGAAATTCAAAGCTTGTCGGAACCAGCTCGAGGAGATCTACCACTCGGCAAATCAAAAACCCATTCGAACGCTTTTTCGGCCCTCGGATTGCCAAAATTCCACTCAGTTTGGAAGTTATTGAAGTTTTTCTCCTTCAACGATTCTCGTCTTCAAGGATTTTCCATAAAAAGATCTCTAGCACACCTGAAATCATTTAGAAGTTTCCATCTCAAGTAGTAACTACGATCTCCTACAATATAAGGAGTTTACATTTCTCATCGCAAGCTTCATAAGGTAAATATAAATGCTTATCCTCATATACTAGATGGACTAACATTTTTTGAAGGAGAAGAGCAAGTTTCCTCTCCCTTCACACCTCATATTCGAAGGGAACTCATTCCATATGATTTCAATGAGCCTTGTCTGCCAGTCTACTTGGGAACGAGCAATCCAGTTTCTCACTTACAAGCTTTTGAATCTATTGTTTCATTGAAAGCTCTATCAGATGGTATCAAATGCAAGCTCTATATCATATCTTTTGGTTCTCAAGTGTTGGAATGGTTCTACCATCTACCTCCTCTATCAATAACTTGCTTCAGTGATCTTCAAAGAGAATTCCTCTCAAGGTTTGGAACCTTTAGGAAGAGTAAGAAAGACATATGATCTCTTTTTCAGATCAAGCAAGGAGATAATGAGTCTTATGCTCACTTCATCGACTGATTCCAAAAGGAAACTCATGATGTTGTTAATGTCCATTAAGACTTTTACAAATATGCTTTCATAAGCGGACTTCAGCAAGGTCCTCCTAAATTCAAAGTCACTACAAAAATGCCCGACAACTATGGGAATCTTATTGATTATGCAAATCGGTAAGTTGGAGCTGAAGCCATGAATTCTGACTATATATCCCATCTAAATCAGATGGCTCAAACGTCAGAGAAGATTTCATCTCATCAGTTGGATGGTGGATCTCTTCACAATTATTTACCTCTTAATCATAACAATGACCTATTAGTATGCGATTGGGATCCAAATCTCTCGAAGTCTCATCATGAAGTATATTATGATCGTGAGAATTCATCCACACCTCAACATCTTCTACAATCAGAGCATTCAGAGTTAGGTATTGATATGTCTAATATATCAACTCAAACTTCTGATAGTGAGCTCTATGCTTCTCGCAAATATAAGCAAGCTGAACCTAAAAGGAAGTATACAGACTTGACTATTTTTATGGAAGAAGTTCTTCAAATTATTCAGCAGGAGCCTGGTGTGTTGAAAGACTATCAAACCGAAAAGGCAAGTGTACCTATCAAATTGTAGTACCAAGGTCATATTAAAACACGGGGCTGTCAAGTATTACTACTCATGCTTCTACTATTCTCCTACCGAAAGATTGTTGGGTTTTTTTTGAGAATTTAAAATTAAACTAAAGATATTATTAAGACGAAAACTTATGATAAAAAGTTAGCATTCGATCAATGATTCACCATGTAAAAGGGATGAGAAGGATAAAAAAAATATAGTTGATGCAGGCCCATGGTTTTTACGGATTATAGTACGCGTTCTTAAATTTGACAATTAAAATAAAATAACCAGCGCGCTATTGTTCTACTTAGCACTATCGGATATCCAAGCAGTTAATGGCACAATTTCAATATTAACCAATTAATCAATGCAAAGGGACGATACCCCTTATTTTTGATTGAACAAGGGCTATATACCAATGTTCGCTCAAGCGAAAAGGACCCACCTGATCTGAACAATTAGCCAATCAAACTAAATTATGCGCAAACATTCACAAGGCTAATACAATAATATCCTGACTAAATAAGCGATTTAAAACTAAGTCCAAAATAATCCCCAAAAATTAATTAACAAGAGGGTTGCTTACCCGCTCCAATTTACATAAAAATATTCGGACAATTTAGGCTTGAAAATTTAGATTTTAATTAAGCACAATATTCAATATAAATCAGAACAATTTACCAGCCTTCTGATTCCACCAAAATCTCACAATAACAAGAAGAAGCACACAAGGAAGAGTTTATAAATCGTTACCCAAAACCCATGAGATCCGTCCAACAAAATTGAGTGGAGGACGCACACACGAAGGTGGTAGATTCTCTATTTACACACAAGTCCTCGGATCCACACCGAACGATGAAGACGCGAGCCGTTTTCCTTTTGCAAACCCTAGGAGAGGGAGAAACCTTGAAAAGTCACAAATATGGAAATAGGAGAGAGGAAAGGTGGTGGTCAAATTTTGAAGGGCAAGGGGGAGGGCTCGGGTTTGATGTGGGGAAGAGAAAAAAGGAGAAGGGTGAAGCTCTCACTAGGAGGAGGAGAGGAGGAGGAGAATGAGAAGTAGAGGGGAGGGAGATGGTCGGCGGCCAAGAGGAAGGAGGCTATAGGGGGGCCAAAATTTGAGAGGAGGAAGAAGGAGGGGGAAAAGATCTCAAGGAAGATTTTAGGGGATTTCAAATTGTTTTCTTCATTCACTAATTAATCATTCATAACATGGCTATATATAGCCTACACAACTCAATCTCCCTCCAATCAACAATCAAAATTAAAAATTCAAAAATGAAAATTATGATGGTTATAAGCACCCATTATAATACAAGAAATTAAATAATTAAAACAACCTATGATGGTTGTAAGCACCCATCATTACATGAATTAATTAAATGCAATAAACATAGAGATGCTTGAAATAAAATTGCTTAAAATAATAAAATTATTAAAAATATATAATTATAATTATTTAATTTATAATTATATATTTTTATAAAATGGCGGCGGACGTCAAGCAAAACATGTGGCGGAGGTGGCGGTGGCGTCGTGGAAGAAAAGCCATCCTCGAGCTTGCGGCAGCGATCGTCCCAGTCCACAAACTCTCTCCGATGGGGATCAATGGTGGCCGCATCATCAACATCTACATTAATCCTCCCCCACTCAAAAGTACACATCACCGATGAGTGCCCATGGGGGAAGAACTGTCAAAAGTAGCAGCAGTATTGGGCAAATCTGGCCCCGCTATCAGTGTCATAGTAGCATGTACATCCATCAGAGCAGAGAACTTGTCTTGCAAAGAAACAACAAGACTTCCGAGGAAACTCGAAAGGGTGTCAAGCAAAAGAAATAAAACTAACATCTTACCATCTAGATGAAGAACCAAGGAGTCAACGTGGAAAATAGACACGACAGTACTAACACTCCCCAACCCAAAAGAATATTTAGTGGTAGGAAGAAACGATGGAGAAATACACTCAGGTGGAACAGAGAGGTACAATAAAAAGTCCAAAAACTTGAAATAAAGTGAAACACCCTGTGCTATATAAAAATCTAAAATAAAAGCATAAAATCCTACGTTCTTCATAATTTTGGATGGGTCAGCGTTCCTACATATTAATTTATTAACGGAGCCAGACGACATCTGCTCGGGGACTCACCAAACTACACCCAAATCACTAGCTCTAGCATCAGACAGTCTCAAAAAGGAGTGGAAGTGTGTACGACATAACTTAAGGTGAAATACTAACGTCCAAGACTCCTGAGGAGAGAATCCATGTTCTACAAGACTAGACCCAAATACGGAGGATAAAGAGGTTAAGTTAGGTGGCACGGGAGCTTTAAAATCAGAAATTATTTCAGTGGAGCCTAACGTTTTCATTTTAAATTTGGAATTAAATTTTGATTTAAAAATTTCGTAATGAATAGCCAGTAGAAAACGCTCGTCACCAACTACGTTTACCCACATCCATCGAAGTAAGCCTAATGGGGAGGCGGTAATAATAAACTTCTCCAAATATAAAGGGATAGAAATGACTAACTCATGTCCTAACAAATCATCTACTCGAGTTAAATGAACCGGAGGGAGAGTCGATATGGGTGATTCCGTAGGGGAAGTTAAGTCACACTCAACGTCAAAACATGGATTACTCATCCAAGAACAAACCTCCAGGTGCAAACCATCAAAATTAAACGGAAAATCAAACAGAAGATTTTCCCTCACGAAAAACTCATCTAGCTCGTCATCACCCAACTCACTCTCCGAATAACACTCCTCACAGGAGGACTCTACCAACTCATCCAAAAGTCCTTACAACAATAAATGTTGATCATATAGTAAGTCTTCCAAATCAGTTGGGGCATCCATTAATTCATGATTAGAGAAATCGACTTGAACATCCTCACTTACAAGATCCTCAAGAAAATTAGAGATATTCTCATTAGGTGTAATCATAGCCTCTAACACGACGGGGCTTGTAGTTTTGAGAGGGCTCTCAACACTAGGGTGATCAGTCACAACGCTAGTGTGGCTAGTAATGGGCAAAGTAATACCCTCACAGGTCAAACTATCATCATCCCAAACATTATCTAACTGACGACGGGGTAAGCTCTCAGCGTAAGGTAACTCTTCTGATTCAGCCAGATTATCAATCGACTTAGGGTCATCAAAAGACTCAACTACAATCAAGATGGATGGTTCCGAAATATCGTCGAAGGGGAGCGGAGATGATTTCTCAAAAGAGAAATCCTCATCCAGGTCACTAGGGTAACCAATCTCCTAAACGTCGCTACACTAGTCAGTGATAATAGTCTTGTTCTTAGTGATGGGCACACTCATAACCATAGCCTCAGACTCAATCATGCTAATAGGAACACTATCACCACGTGGGATTATGGCATTTCTAGCACTTACGTCTAACGACCTAGGGATAAAGGTCCTAAGTTTCTCTTTCCTCTCATAGGTAGGTGTACTCGTGCTTGAGATAATCAGATCTTTGCAGGGCAAGTATCTAGCGTGAGGCTTATAATCATTCCTACAATCAGGAAACTGGGAACGATAGTAGGTAGAGTAATACTCATCCGTTAAGTAATTTTTCATAATCTGCCAACCTATACGTGGGTCGACGGAGGGTATTCATAAACATCTTTCCTCATTGAGCCAGAAGGTATGGGCTCGACCAAGTAATTGTAGTCTCGCAACGGGAATCCTGTGGGGATCCACAATACGATATTGCTCAAAATAATGCTCCATGTCGTTCACCCAACATAGAAACACTCTCGGTCCACCTAACCCATCATATGTCGGAGCAGGAATCCTAACATGCCTAGAGGTGCGCGGTGTAACTTGATTAGCCTTTAGTTGGCCAATCAACCCCTTAATCTCTTCCACTACCGGGCAATGGAATGGCTTTCTAACTTTCATGACAGAACCTAAAGGTTTTATTCGGGAAACGTGAACATCATAGGCCATTTCAGAGGGAAACGGAGAGAACACTCAACCGGAACTAGTGTAAATGCAAAGAAGAAAATAGGCTGGTCCTATTTATTTTTAAAGATAGATTTGTTCCCGCTAATATTTCAAAATAATATATATTTTTTTTTGATATTCTTGTTGGCTAAAATATGGAGATTATTAATTAATTTATTTCTGATTTTTTTATTGCTGAAAATAAAATTTAGCCTGCTATTGACAGACCACAAAATTTTTTTTTTTTGTTTTAATTTGGAGAAAAATTTAAATTTGGAATTTGAAATTTGAAATTGGAAATTGGAATTTTGAATTTTAAATTTTGAAATTTTAAATTTGAAATTTCAAAATTTGAAATTTGAAATTTGAAATTTAAATTTTGAATTTTGAAATTCGAAATTTGAATTTTGAAATTTGAATTTTGAATTTTGAATTTTGAAATTTGAAATTTTGAAATTTGAAATTTGAAATTTTAATTTTGAATTTTGAAATTTGAAATTTGAAATTCAAAATTGGAAATTTGAATTTTGAATTTTAAATTTTTTAGAGGGGGAGGAGTGCCAATTAGGAAATTGACGAGAACCTCCCTCTGATACCAAATTGATGCAGGCCCATAGTTTCTACGGATTATACTATGCGTTCTTAAATTTGACAATTAAAATAAAATAACCAGCGCGTTGTTGTTCTACTTAGCACTATCGGATATCCAAGTAGTTAATGGCACAATTTCAATATTAACCATTAATCAATGCAAAGGGACGCTACCCCTTATTTTTGATTGAACAAGGGCTATATGCCAATGTTCACTAAAGCGAAAAGGACCCACCCGATCCGGACAATTAGCCAATCAAACTAAATTACGCGCAAACATTCACAAGGCCAATACAAGAATATCCGGACTAAATAAGTGAGTTAAAACTAAGTCCAAAATAATCCCAAAAAATAATTAACAAGAGGGTTGCTTACCCGCTCCAATTTACATAAAAATATTCGGACGATTTAGGCTTGAAAATTTAGATTTTAATTAAGCACAATATTCAATATAAATCAGAACAATTTACCAGCCTTCTGATTCCACCAAAATCTCACAATAATAAGAAGAAGCACACAAGGAAGAGTTTAGAAATCGTTACCCAAAACCCAAGAGATCCGTCCACAAAAATGAGTGGAGGACGCACACACGAAGGTGGTAGATTCTCAATTTCCACGCAAGTCCTCTGATCCGCACCGAATGATTAAGGCGCGAGCCGTTTTCCTTTTGCAAGCCCTAGGAGAGGGAGAAACCTTGAAAAGTCACAAATATGGAAATAGGAGAGAGGAAAGGTGGTGGTCAAATTTTGAAGGGCAAGGGGGAGGGCTCGGGTTTGATGTGGGGGAGAGAAAAAAGGAGAAGGGTGAAACTCTCACTAGGAGGAGGAGGAGAATGAGAAGTAGAGGGGAGGGAGATGGCCGACGGCCAAGAGGAAGGAGGCTATAGGGGGGCCGAAATTTGAGAGGAGGAAGGAGGGGGAAAAGATCTCAAGGAAGATTTTAGGGGATTTTAAATTGTTTTCTTCATTAACTAATTAATCATTCATAACATGGCTATATATAGCCTACACCACTCAATCTCCCTCCAATCAACATTCAAAATTCAAAATTCAAAAATGAAAATTATGATGGTTATAAGCACCCATCATAATACAAGAAATTAAATAATTAAAACAACCTATGATGGTTATAAGCACCCATCATTACATGAATTAATTAAATGCAATAAACATAAAGATGCTTGAAATAAAATTGCTTAAAATAATAAAATTATTAAAAATATATAATTATAATTATTTAATTTATAATTATATATTTTTATAAAATTACGGCGGACGTTGAGCATAACATGTGGCGGAGGTGGCGGTGGCGTCGTTGAAGAAAAGCCATCCTCGAGCTTGCGACAGCGATCGTACCAGTTCACAAACTCTCTCCGATGGGGATCAATGGCGGCCGCATCATCAACGTCACCATCAATAGTTTTATATTTGCAAATCAAACTCGACCGTGATGGATCCGATGATAGGAAATAATCTCGCTAGAGCATTAAATCCCCTAACTTATATACGTTTTGACCGAAATCTCTTTGCCAGTAAAAAAGGCCTAATATTGCATTTATCGAAGTGACCCGCACTATTGGATTTGACTCAAATCCAGAGAATTTACGTTGTCCTATCTCTAAGAGTGCGTGCAACTCCTTCCTTCTTTAAGTGATCTTTCAAATCAACAAGTCTCTCGACTACTATGAAATGAGATCAAATGGTCTACTACCGTATACCGGAAATACGAAGTCGACACGATAAAAATCAAAGAAGGATCGAGAATAATTTAGACAAATAAAACTAAAAAGTAAAGGAAAACCTCATCTCATTTCATGGATCCTCACGATCGAATACTAAAGAAAATTAGCAACGCATAGTGGAGGAAGAGAACACAATAAGACGAAGAAATAACATTTTCATTGATTATAAAAATGGAGTACACAATAATAAAAAAAAGACAAGATTATACTGCCAAAACAAAGGATTACAATAATAAAAAGAATTCTACTTAGCAATAAGGAAATAAGAAAACTTGCACTTGAACTAGCTATCTCACGTGCTCTCCACAATCCAACCTCCAAATGCATGAGACATGGGTTCCTTTTATAGATGAGGGGGAAGGTTCTAGAAAGAAGTGGAGATGAGGGGGCAATAGGGGGTGGTCGGCCATGCATAGTTTGGAGAGGTGCATGAATGTCATAATGACGGGGAGAGAAAATGGGAGGTTCAATGTATTTCATTTAGGGAAATAAAAATAGAAAATATGAAAAAGAGAAGGGGGATGAATGTGGAATAAAGAGAAGAAGAAAATAATAAAGGGGGAGAGAGGGGGAGGCCGACCAACAAGGTAGAAGATGCATGAATGGGAAGGTGCATGCATGCCAAGCAAAGGCCTCAAATGGGCAGAAATAATGAGGAGAGTCATGCATGAATGGGTGGATGGCTGCATAATTTTTGGATTGATGAATGAAGTGGGATGGCTGCACTTGAAGAGGTCTCAGGTGGCTGCATGGACTGCACAGGTTGGACTTGAGGGAGGCTGGCCGAGCTGCATCAAAGAAGGGCTGCAGGGTAGGCTCAGGCTACATAGAGGGTTGCTTCAAATAGAAAGGCTGGGTTGCTGCTTCAAGGGCTCGGGTTTGATCCAAAGAGGTCTGCATAGACTACACTTGAAGAGGGTCGGGCTGCATGTGATTCAAGGGCTCGGGTATCATCAAATGGAGGCTGGACTTGGGCTACACCATGGGCTCGGGTAGCATCAAATGGAGGCTAGACTTGAGCTTGGGTTGCACCTACAAAAATAAAACATGCATTAGTTAATTCTTTAAGATAAAATAACACAAAAACAAACATAAAATATCATAGCAAATAACAAATAACAAAAACATAAAATAACAAAACATAAATAATAAAAACATAACAAACATAACACACAATTACAACATAACAAACAAACATAAAATAAAATATTAAAACATATTATCAAAAAAAATATTAAAACATAACATACATAAAATATAAAAACTAATACTTAAACCTAGGAAAATTTAAATTAAACTAACCCAAAAACCGATAACTAAAACAAGTTATCAAAATCCCCCATGCTTAAGTATTTGCTTGCCCTCAAGCAAATGAAGTTAAAAACTAGGGAAGACAAGAAAGCAATTTTTTTTTAAGTTTCATAATTAAGAAAACCAAAATATGAAAAATTAAACAATCCTAATTTTTATGTTAACAACTAGTCGGGTGAGAAGTGCACAATAGAAAACTTGAAAATGGAGACCTAAAAATATCATTAGAACATAAGGAAGAATCATACATTTCTAAATCCCTAAAATAAGGCATCCAAAATTTAGGAAAATAAGAAAAAAAAAGTAGAGGTTCTAAATAAATGGCGCATTGAATGAACTACTAGGTTGCTAGAATAACAATTACCCCTTAATCACCTCAAGATAACCTCCAAATAAATCCATCAATGATGGTGGCCATAGGCTTGTCCGTTCACACTCTCTCCACTACGCAGGTTCACGTTCTAAAGATCAAAAGGGCTTTTATATGCGTAAAGACTTGGCTTAGGTAAATGATTTGGAATTGAAAATAAAGGTGATGTGGGGTGTGAACGGACTGGACGTGACTACACTAACAGACACCTAACCGTCACAGAACAAGAAATAAAAAGGGAGAACTCCGACCAAAAGCGAACGAAAAGGGGTCGGTTCGTTCCCAAAAATCTGGGACACGATACCACGTCCTTAGGACCTACCTCTCCAACAAGCACACAACTCACCGTAAGCCGGACTCGATACAATGTCCTTAAGACCTACCTCTCCAACAAGCACACAACTCACCGCACCTACACAGGCATCTATTCATTTCAATATAAGCCGTTTCAAATGCATCAATAATTTTATTTTGGAGCGGCAGAAAACTTTCAAGAGCGATCGAAATTCGAGTCGTAATTAATTCCCTTGTTGGCACATAAAGTGCACCGATCGGAAGAGCAAATCAAGGATAGGCCAAGTAGCGCTCCCGAGACGGATCTACCCGTTCCGGATAACAAGAGATTCAATAACAACACCTTCAATTTCAGATTTTGCAAGCGATGAATTTAAAAACCACGGAGAAAATGATGCGTGAAAAACCTCCACAAACTAAAGCATGAATCACACAAGGGGAAAGAGATTACCCAACCGGGATTAAAGTTCACACAAAGATACGGTGGGAGAATCACTCTCTCTACGGATTCGTTGGTGTCACACCGAGGGGTTTGCAACCTTCTTCCACGGAGTCGCACCGAAGGAATCCGCGCCGGAGTCGCACCGAACGGATGAAGGGAGCAATGGGGGCGACGGCTTCACACCACAAGCCAAGGGAGGAGGGGTAGCGGCTATAGAGAAGACTTCTCTTGGCCGAACTCTCTAGGGAGGGTTTTTTTAGGTTTAAACTTCAATGCTTGATTCCTTCTAATCATCTCCTTAAATAGGAGTTTACAACAAGCCTTAACCCTCCATGATGGAGATGTAATATCATCCATCTGAATGGCTAAGTGCACACCAAAAATAAAAATTGTTCAAATTAAAAAAAATTAAAATCATGCCATGAATATAAAATTATCACTTAAACATAGGATAATTTTATATTCCAAAAATATAAAATAAAGTTCATGAAATTAGATATTTAGGCTAATTCTTCATGGCGGTTTTAGCACGTCGTGGGCGGAGGTTGTAACGTGCACTTCCTTCAGCATCATCACGGCATCTCAGATCTTTATGTCGTAGCGCCTCGGCAACCGGGTCATCATCAATTTGCGGCAGCGCTGCATCATTCCTCCCCCACTCAAAATCACATATCTCTGATGCGTGAGTGGAGAGATAGCAGCGGAGATGCTCGGCATCCAAATGTTGAAGCTCTGTCGCGAGTACCCAAGAGTCATCTGAAGGGGGGCGGTCACGCCAACGGACAAGGAAGCGGTAAGTAGTACCATCCGGAGTAGCAAACGGTTCTGCAGTGAATATCATATTTGGAGTGAGAAATGTCCTGGGTAACCTGGGAAACATGTCAGCAGTAGGAGTAAAAGAAGGCAACATACCATCCGATGTTATTCCTATGGGGACCGAAAAAGAGAGATCATCCGAACTACCACTCCCCAACCCATCAGAATTTTTAGTGGAGGAAGAAGACGACAGAGAATTCAACTCAAGTGGAGGTAAAACAAACAACGTCAAATCCGAGACATTAAAAATAGGGGAGATACCCCAATCAGCCGGCAAATCCAAAATGAATGCGTTGTCACCTAGTTTCTTGATAATCCGAAAAGGGCCGGTGCGCTTCGGTGCAAACTTCTTAACGGTGCCAGATGGTAAGCGTTCGGGAACTAATCGGACTAGGACAAAATCGCCAACTTTAAAGTGCGACACCCTCCTATGTAAATTAGCGTGTGTCTGATAAGACTCGTATTGAGCATTCAAGGTAGCTCGTATACGTGCATGTAAGTCATGAATATGTTGGGCGAAGGATTGTGCAAACTGACTTGTCTTGTACGTTGGGGGAAACGACACCAAGTCAATAGGCACAGGGGCCTTGTATCCGTGAACAATCTCGTTTGGTGACAAACCAGCGGACCGATTTTTGGAATTATTATAAGCCAACTGGGCCTGGGGAAGAATAAGATCCCACGTGACTTTATGATCGCTCACTAGGCATCTAAGAAGGCTACCCAAGCTCCGATTAACAACCTATGTCTGCCAATCATTTTGGGGGTGATAGGCAGAGGAAAATAATAACTTGGTACCCATTAGAACCCAAAATGTCTTCCAAAAATAGCTCGTATACTTAACATCTTGATCTTAGACTATTGTATTCGTCATGCCCCGGTGACTAACTACTTCTTTAAAATATAATTTGGCGATATGAGACGCATCGTTAGTTCAGGTGCACGGGATAAAATATGCCATTTTGGAGAACCTATCCACAACTACAAAAATGGAATCGTGACGTCGTAAAGTAGTTGGTAGGCCTAAGACAAAGTCCATGCTCACATCTTCCTATGGGGTGGAAGGAATAGGCAACGACGTATATAAACCGACGTTGGTTTTGGTGCCCTTAGATATCTGACAAGTACAGCAACTACTCACCACTCGTCTTACCATTGCCTCAAGTTTTGGCCAATAGAATTTTTCTTCAACTAACGTAATGGTCTTTTCTCTACCGAAATGACCACTCAACCCTCTGCCATGCAATTCCCAGATGATGTGGAGACGTAACGATGACTGCGGAATACATAACGTTCAAAGTCTAAATAGATAGCCATCCTTAATGACGAAAGCCGATATGTTCGTGGGGGAGCTATCTTGGGCCAACAAATATGCGTCCTGGAAATCGGGGCACATGGCGTACTCATCTTTGATTCGCTAGAATCCGACCACATTAACCTCCATAGTGGTGACTAACAAGGTTAAGCGACTGAGAGCATCCGCGACTCGATTGTCGGCTCCCTTAAGGTGTTTAAGATTGAAAGTGTGTTCTTGCAAAAAGGGTACCCATTTAGCGTGGCGCGGGCTGATCTTGTGCTGACCGTTGATGAATCGTAGCGCCTCATGATCGAAAAGGATGACAAACTCCTTAGGGAGGAGGTAGTGCCTCCAATGATGCAGACATCTAATGACGTGGTAGAACTCTCTATCATAATTTGAGTAGTTTAATTTGTCGCCTGCCAACTTCTCACTAAAATAACTCACGGGGTGTCCCTCCTGACTCAGGACACCTCCCACTCCAACGCCAGATGCATCACACGTAAGCTCGAAGACCTTGGTGAAGTCGGGGAGACGCAACACCGGGGCTTCGGTCATAAGCTCTTTAATGCGACGGAATGCAAACGTGGCGGATTTCGTCCATATGAATTCGCCCTTCTTCATGCAGTCGGCAATGGGTGCCATAATGCTACTAAAATCGCGTATGAAACGACGATAGAAGGTAGCTTAGCCGTGGAAACTACGCACCTCTCCAAGGTTAGTGGGCTCGGGCCAATCTCTAATCACTTGAACCTTTCCTAGGTCGACACGAATTCCATCGGAACCAATTATGTATCCCAAGAATTCTACCTCCGAGACATGAAATGTGCATTTCTTAAGATTCAAAAATAAGGTTTACTTCCTTAAAGTGGTGAGGACTACTTTGATGTGGGAGAGGTGTTCGACGAGGGATGTACTAAAGAATAGGATGTCGTCGAAATATACTACAACAAACTTCCCCATATATGGCCTAAAGATGTGCGTCATCATCCGGGAGAAGGTGCTAGGGGCATTGGATAACCCAAAGGGCATCACAAGCCACTCATATAACCCATCCTTAGACATGAACGCGGTCTTCCACTCATCCCCCTATCGGATTTGAATCTAGTTGTAACCACTCCGTAAGTCGAGCTTCGAAAAGATAGTGGCACCCGAAAGGACATCCAAGAGATCATCTAATTGCGGGATTGGAAACCTATATTTTATGGTAATTTTGTTGATAGCCCGGCTATCAACATACATGCGCCAAGTGCCATCCTTCTTTGGGGCAAGGAGGGCCGGGATAGCACACGGGCTCATACGCACCCTAATAAATCCCTCACACAGTAAATCCTCTATCTGGGTTTTCAACTCTAGGTGGGCGGCGGGATTAAGCCTATAGTGGGGTTGGTTGGGTATGGACGATCTGGGGATAAGGTCGATGGCATGTTATATATCTCTAAGCGGAGGCAACGATGATGGCAACTCATCCGGGTAAACGTCCATAAACTCATCCAACAATACCCGTAGCTCTCGGGGTAAATCATCCAACACACCACTATCAGTTTTGGTACCCATGAGAACGAGAGCGTACATCATGCCCTCAAAGAACGGATCCTTCATAAATTCTTTCCTACCAACCAAGCTCAACGCCTTCCTCTCTAAAGGGACAGTGTTATCCTTAGTCATCACGACCGGTTCCTTTGGCACAATCGGCCTCAAGGTGATGGTCTTGCCGTTGAATTTGAACTTATATGTGTTGGCGCGACCATAGTGCGTCACATCACGGTCATAGAGCCAGGGGCGGCCTAATAACACATGACAAACGTCTATTTGCAGGACATCGCACCAAACCTCATCCGTGTAGGATTTGAAAGACATGGGGACTAGGCATCGTTGGGTGATCTTGATAGTAACCTTACTAATCCAAGCAACCTGATAGGGGTTCGGGTGTGGCTCAACAGTCAAGGACATATGCTTAACGGTGTTCTCTGAAACGGTATTCATGCAACTACCACCATCGATAACTAGTTTGCATAGCTTTTCGCCACTCTTAAAGATCAGGGAAAATATGCTCGTCCTTTTCCAGTCATCTACGGGACGAGGAGTGGTCAAAATACAATGCATCACCATAAGGCGGTGATCGTCCTCCAAGTCACTAGGGACTCTGTCGGGGTCACTCTCCTCCGTGGCCTCGTACTCGTAATCGTCAGGGTCGTCGGCCAGATCTAATAAGGCTAGTGTTTTCGTCTTGGTTGGGCATTCGTAGGCATAGTGGCCTTGAACGCCGCAAGAGTAACAAGTGGTGTTAGCCTTGCTAACCTTTCCTATAGGAACACGCTCACTGGCGGGGTTCTTAGTGTTTCGAGCGGTGATCACGACAGACTTCGACTCGTGGGATTTGAACTTTCCCTTATCAGGATAAGTGGAAGAAGATGTCCTAGTGGTGGACTTGTTCTTCGTGTGAGAGTAACAGGAGTGAGCCTTAGAGGCTAAGTGTTTTTCAATGTCCAGGGCAGCATTGAAAGTTGCGTTCAAATCCAAGTGCCCATATCGCAAGAGCTTCCTTTGGATATCGGGGTGAAGCCCCTTTCGAAACCTAGATAAAGTGACTTCGGGGATCTTCTTCAAGTCACATCGCACCATACGTTCCTTAAGTTCACCCATATAGTCATCTACCGAACTTGAGCCTTGTCGCAGGGTGGCAAGCTCATCGAACATCTTTGTCCGATGGTACGCGGGGATGTACTGATCGGTCAACAAATTCTTCATTACGGCCCATTCAATAATTGGGTCTCCGTTCCCAGTTCCTAGCCTACGCTCTTCATTCAACCAATAAGTTTTGGCACGACCAGTTAACTTCATCCTGGCAACTTGGACTTTTGGGGGTCCGTGAGATGGTGCAAGTAAAAGTAACATTCCATATCCACCGTCCAATTAAGGAAATTTGTGGATCTCCCATGTCGTCGTAAGTGGGGCCTCAATCTTGACGGCCCTAGTAATGTAAAACTCTCGCTCGTGGCGACGGCCTCGAGGGGGCACTCGTGGGGAGTACCCATCAGAATCTGAATCGGAGCTTTGTTGGCGTCGACGGGGCAACTCAACATTAACGGGTGGTGGGGGTGGCCTAGCTTGGGTTTGTATGAACTGGGTTAACATGTTCCTAAGTTCAGTCATCTCATTATGCAGCCCCGCTATGGCCTCGGTGTTGGGATCTACATGCTCATTCGCAGCCATCCTAGACGTAGACGGGGTCGAATATTCCGATCCTAGCCTAGTACGCATTCAAGGATTAGAAAAACCTTAGAAAGATGATTTTTCCTAGGGTTGTAGATATACTGAAAATAAGATATTTTTATAGATTCCCAACGTGACTAACACGTAGATCGTTAAATTTTTTTTTTTGAAATTTCGCTGAAAAATAAAAATTTCAACCCGCTATTTGCAGACCAGCTAGATAGAATTACGATGTTCCAATTTGCAGGCTGACCTAACGAGGACGAATCGAAAAAAATTTTGTTTTAATGTTGTTGGAAATAAGGGCAGGAAGCTACAAAAAGTTTTTCATATTTTTTGACAAGTTTTAAAATTCCGAGAATTTTACTAAACGCAGACCAATCCAAAAATTTCAGATCCTTGAAAGATGAGATCGACCAACGAAGAACGCAGCGAGGATGTTTGCAACTTGGGAGTTGAAACAACCGCCTTTGATACCAAATTGATGTGGGGTGTGAACGGACCGGACGTGACTACACTAACGGACACCTAACCGTCACAAAACAAGAAATAAAAAGAGAGAACTCCAACCAAAAGCGAACGAAAAGGGGTCGGTTGGTTCCCAAAAATCTGGGACTCGATACCACGTCCTTAGGACCTACCTCTCCAACAAGCACACAACTCGTCGTAAGACGGACTCGATACAACATCCTTAAGACCTACCTCTCCAACAAGCACACAACTCACCGCACCTACACAAGCATCTATTCATTTCAATATAAGCTATTTCAAACGCAACAATAATTTTATTTTGGAGCGGCAGAAAACTTTCAAGAGCGATCGAAATTCGAGTCGTGATTAATTCCCTTGTTGGCACATAAATTGCACCGATCGGAAGAGCAAATCAAGGCTAGGCCAAGTTGCGCGCCCGAGACGGATCTACCTGTTCCGGATAACAAGAGATTCAATAACAACACCTTCAATTTCAGATTTTGCAAGCGATGAATTTAAAAACCACGGAGAAAACGATGCATGAAAAACCTCCACAAACTAAAGCATGAATCACACAAGGGGAAAGAGATTACCCAACCGGGATTAAAGTTCACACAAAGATATGGTGGGAGAATAACTCTCTCCACGGATCCGCCGGCGTTACACCGAGGGGTTTGCAACCTTCTTCCATGGAGTCGCACCGAAGGAAGCCACGCCGTAGTCGCACCGAACAGATGGAGGGAGCAAGGGGGGGCGGCGGCTTCACACCACAAGCCAAGGGAGGAGGGGCGGCGGCTATGGAGAAGACTCCTCTTGGCCGAACTCTCTAGGGAGGGTTTTTTTAGGTTTAAACTTCAATGCTTGATTCCTTCTAATCATCTCCTTAAATAGGAGTTTACAACAAGCCTTAACCCTCCATGACGGAGATGTAATCTCATCCATCCGAATGGCTAAGTGCACACCAAAAATAAAAATTGTTCAAATTAAAAAAAATAAAAAGCATGCCATGAATATAAAATTAAGGCTTAAATATAAGATAATTTTATATTCCAAAAATATAAAATAAAGTTCATGAAATAAGATAATTAGGCTAATTCTTCATGGCGGTTTTAGCACGCCGCGGGCGGAGGTTGTAACGTGCACTTTCTTCAGCGTCATCACGACGTCTCAGATCTTTATGTCGTAGCACCTCGGCAATCGGGTCATCATAAATTAGCGGCGGCGCTGCATCACAAGGATAAAAACAATGGTTAAAACACACTAAACCAAGGATGAGCTTTAAACATAAACACAAAAATTGAGAAATGACAAGTGCGTTCTTTTCTCCAAACCAAACTAAAAACACAAGGCCATGTATTTTTCTTTTCACATAATTGGCCAAAAATAAACTTATTTTTTTCTTTTTTGATTTCACATTTTTTGGATAATAATTTTTTCTTTTCATAGGAGAGCTCCAAATGTAAGCTTATTAATTCCTTTTCATTTTTCAAAAATACAACCCATCACAACAATGATATTTAAATAAAGCTCAAAGTTTAGTGTGAAAATAGGAAGGGAATTTTGGCTTTGGTTAAAAATGAAAAGTGGAGTTAATCAAAGAAAAAAGCCCAAAATTGTTTTAGCAGCGGTGAAATTATTTTGGTGGGCAAAAAGGCTCAAACGGGTCAAAGGGTGGCCTAAATCGTTTCTAAAGTTTGTGAAAAATGGCAAAAATGCTTCGAGAGTCACTAGAGACAAGTTCTAGACACCAAGAAAGAATTACCCCACAAATGAAAAAGTAATAACGTTATCTAGCAACCATTCATACATGATTAAACTGAATAAAAAAAACTACAATTTTCTAACTTACAACGTAAAAACAGATGCCTATATTTAAGAACTAGAAAATAGTAAAACTAAGCTATGTTAGAATAATAGATTTAGAAAACCGTTTCAATGAAATTCTACTTAGAACTAAAGAATCGTAGGGGCATACACACCACTAGAAGAAACATAAAAATAAAAAGAGAAAATAATTTTTGATTTTGATTTTCAAATAGCTTTGCAGAAATTTTTGGATTTTTTTTTATTTTTGATTTTGTTTTTGGATTTTGTAATTTTTTTTGGAATTTTGATAAAGCTAAAGAAAAAGTACTCCTAAGAGGCTTAATATAACTATAAGATAAAAAATAAATTTTTTTTTTGTTTTTTTTGTAGAAGGAAAAGAAAAAAGAAAGAAAATAAACACAACCCTCCCCCATGCTTAGATTTTTCATTGCCCTCAATGAAAGAAAACGAGAAGGAGAGAAAAATGCATTAAAGTAACGATAAAAAGAACAGGACTTCCCCGGGTTTGTTAGGTCGAAAGATGATGTAGCTCCCCATGCTTGCTCTTTAATGCACTTGATCACCATCAGGCTGGACTTGATCCTTCTCTAAATCAGCAATGTTTGAGCGGCAATCACGAACTTGCACTTGTTGGCCACCAGGAGGAAGAGCAAAGTAAAAAAATAAAAGCAAAAAAAAAACCTTTGGCAGGCTCCCAAGAGTGTTCTTTATTTAACAATATAATGTCCGAATAATTATAATAAAAGTTTTATAATAAGTAGAAGTCCACAATAAGAAAAAGAGTCTCAAACACAGATAAATATTAAGAGACGAAAATGAGATGTTACTTATTAGGAGATACAGAATCATTTGAAAAATATAACTTCAGTCTATGCCCATTCACTTAAAAGTCACCTTTTTCCGGGTGCGAGAGTAACACAGTTCCATACGAAAAAACTTCCTTGACCGTAAATGATCCAGACCATCGAGGTTTAAGATATCCAGGGAAAAGACGTAAACGCATATTAAAAAGAAGAACCTGATCGCCTGGTTTAAATGTTTTAGGGTGGCGCAATCGTGATAAAATTTTGTGCGTTCTTTGTAGATTTTGTTATTCTCAAAAGCGTTCGATCGTCACTCGTCGAGTTCATTTAATTGATTTTTTCTGTGCTCACCGACCGAGTGCGGATCGAAATTAAAATATTTTAGCGCCCAGTATTCACGATATTCTACTTCTACCAGGAGATGACACGATTTTCCATAGACCAATCGGAAAGGAGTACAGCCGATAGCGATCTTGTACGTTGTCCGATAGGCCAAAAGCGCATCGTCTAATTTTAAAGACCAATCTTTACGAGAAGTAGAAATGGTTTTTTCCAAAATTCTTTTAAGTTCACGATTGACTACCTCGACCTGACCGTTAGTTTGAGGGTGATAAGCGGTGGATAGTTTATGCGTAATGCCGTATTTAGTTAATGTTTTAGCGAGCTGAGCGTTGTAGAAATGACTCCCCCTATCACTAACGATCGCTCGAGGAAAACTAAAATGAGAAAATATTTTTTAAGAAAAGATACTACGACTCGAGCATCATTACTGGGTAAAGTTTTGGCCTCCGCCCACTTAGAAACATAATCTATGTCGACTAGAATATATTTATGTCCTAAGCTTGAGGGAAACGGGACAACAAAGTCAATGCCCCACAAATCGAATAATTCACATTCAAGAAAATAGTTTTGTTCCATTTCATTTTTATTATATATATTTCCGGTCCGCTGGCACCGATCACACCCACTCACAAAGATTTGTGCATCTTAAAATATGCTTGGCCAATAAAAGCCAGCACTAAGCACTTTGTGGGCGGTGCGGTTCGCTTGAAAATGCCCTCCAGTCGGATCTTCATGAACATGCTTCAAAATTTGTTGACCTTCTTCCCGGGAAACACATCTTCTTACCACCTGGTCCGCACAAATGCGGAATAGAAAGGGGTCCTCCAAAAAATAATACTTCAAATCAGAAAAGAATTTCTTCTTTTGCTGAGATGAGTACTCTTTTCGGAGGACGCGAGCCACAAGATAATTGGCCAGATCGGAAAACCCGGGGGTAGAATAAGAGACGTTTAAAATATGTTCATCCAGAAAAGAATCATTAAGAAAATTCTCATTTAAAATGCCGATTTCGGGATTTTCGAGGCGAGAAAGAGGATCAGCCGGTAGATTTTCTACTAATTTCTTATCCCGGATCTCCAAGTCGAATTCTTGAAATAAGAGGATCCAGCGAATAAGACGCGGCTTGGCATCCGGTTTAAAAAGGAGGTACTTCAAAGCAGAATGATCCGTAAAAACGATAACCTTAGAGAGGGTAATGTATGGTCGGAATTTATTGAATGCGAAAATAACAGCTAATAGTTCCTTTTCGTTTGTGGTGTAGTTTTCTTGAGCGGAAGTTAGAGTTTTACTTGCATAGTAGATCAGATGAAAGCTTTAGCAATTCGTTGTCCTAGAAGCGCACCTACCGCAAAGTTACTTGCATCACACATTATTTCGAACGGCAAATCCCAAACTGGGGCGATCATAATTGGAGCATTTATATGTTTAGATTTAATTAATTCAAACGCAGCTAGACAAGAATCGTAAAAAACAAAAGGAGCTTCTTTCTCGAGAGGGTGGGTGAGAGGCTTAGTCATTTTTGAATAGTCTTTAATGAATCGACGATAAAAACCTGCGTGCCCTAAAAAACTTCTAATCGCTTTGATGTTCGTAGGCGACGGTAGCTTTTCAATTACTTCAATTTTTGCCTTGTCCACTTCAATTCCCTTTGCGGAAATCTTATGGCCAAGGACTAAGCCTTCACGCACCATAAAGTTGCACTTCTCCCAATTTAAAACTAAGTTTGTTTCTTCGCAGCGTTGTAAAAATTTTCCTAAATTTTTCAAAAATAAATCAAAAGATTCACCGAAAACCGAAGAGTCATCCATAAATACTTCCATAATATTTTCTACATATTTATAAAAAATAGCTAGCATGTACCGCTGAAAGGTAGCTGGTGCATTGCAAAGACCGAAAGGCATCCTACGGTAGGCAAATGTTCCGAAGGGGCATGTGAATGTTGTCTTCTCTTGGTCCTCGGATGCGATAGGGATTTGGAAATACCCGAGAGACCTTCGAGAAAACAATAGAAACTATGCCCGAATAATCGTTCTAAAATCTGATCGATAAAGGGGAGGGGGAAGTGATCTTTACGAGTAGCATCGTTTAGCTTAAGGTAGTCGATGCACATCCTCCATCCCATTACCGTCCTAGTTGGAATTAAATCATTATTTTCGTTCGTGACTATCGTGATCCCACCCTTCTTAGGTACAACCTGGACCAGACTCACCCAATTACTATCAGAAATAGGATAAATTATCCCCGCATCTTACTTAAGCACCTCTCCATTCATGACCTCTTTCATATTCGGATTAAGATGACGTTGAGGTTGGACAATGCCCTTAGAATTATTTTCAAAAAATATTTGTGGGTGCAAAAAGAGGGGCTTATGCCAGAAATATAAGAAATTTGTCACGCTATAGCTCAACGATGCTTTTGTAGCACTTTGATCAATTGATCGTTCTCGGATTGAGAAAGAAAGGCCGAAATTATAATGGGCTATTTAGAATTTTGTTCAAGAAAAGCATATTTAAGATGTTCGGGGAGTGGTTTTAATTCCAAGTTGGGTGGTTCATCGTAAGAGTTTTTCAAATATTTTTCTTTTTCAAAAATAAGATTTTCATAATTTTTTTGTCTAAAAACAAGTTCATTTTCAAAATTGGATTGCATGGACATAACCTTGTCTTCAAAAACATTTGTAGAAATTTAAGAAAAAAAGAAGAGAAATCATTTGAAGAAACATTAGAAAGAGAAAGAGAGGAGTCTTCATTTAAAACATCAAGAAAAAAACAAGAGTCGTCATTTTTCAAAGTGTTTTTCATAGATTGATTTATAGAAAAAATGACCTCGTCATCTCCCACGCGAAGAAAGAGCTTCCCATTACTCACATCAATGACTGCTCGAGAGGTGGCTAGGAAGGGATGATCAAGGATAAGAGGGACCTCGACGTCCTCTTCAATATCAAGAATAAAAAAATCCACCAGGAAGATGAATTTGTCGACCTTCACTAGCACGTCCTCTATAATACCTAACGGATATTTAATTGATCGATCGACTAACTGGATACTCATAGGCGTAGGGCTGAGAGTGCCCAATCCTAGCTTCTTAAATAAGGAAAAAGGCATCAAGTTGATGCTCGCATCTAGATCCGCTAACGCGTGCTTTACGAAAAGATCACAAAAAACGCAAGGAATAGAAAAGCTACCCGGATCATTTATCTTTTTAGGAAGATTAGAATTTTTAACTACCGCCGATCACTCTTCATTTAATGTTACATGAGATAAATTTTCTAGTTTCTTTTTGTTCGTTAACAAATCCTTAAGATATTTAGCATATTTAGGCATTTGGCTAATTGCTTCGTGAACTGGGAAATTAATGTGGATTTGTTTTAACATTTCAAGAAAGCATTGGTATTGATCATCTAATTTTTCTTTCCTAAGCTTAGCGGGATAAGGTGGTGGTGGAAATTCTTTTATAATAATCGGAGCATAATCTTGAAAATTATCATTTTCTTTTTCAAAAGAAGACTTATCTTTTTCGAAAATAGATTTATCTTTTTCTTTTTCAAAATTTCATCATTCATTTCTGTAATTATAATTTTTACAGCAGCAGGAGAGGCAATCACCTCTAGCTCTTCCCTTGTGGTGGCTCGTGAATTACTTTACCGCTCTAAAGGGTAATCGCTTTCGCATGCTCCCTTGGGTTGGGTTCAGTATTTGAGGGAAGAGTCCAAGGTGGCCTCTCGGAGATAAACTTGGTAAGTTGTCCGACAATATTTTCTAGATTTTTCATTGAGCCTGTTAAATATCTAATGGTAGCATCGTTCGTGCTTATAAATCTCGAAAACATTACCTCCAAAGATGGAGGTTTTTGAAAATTTTGATTTTGATGTGGTGGTGGTGGTGGTGGAGTAAAATCGTGTGGTGGACGTAAAGCATTAGCAGGGTTACTCCACGAAAAGTTTTGATGGTAATGCCATCCAGGGTGATAAGAGTTTGTAGCAGCATTAAAACCAGGAGGAGCAGGAAAATTAGGAAAAGCAAAAAAATTGGCAAAATTAATTTGAGCAGGCATTTGTATGTTCCCCAGATAATCCACCTGCTCGGCAGCAGTAGCATTTGCAATTTCATATACCTGAGGGGCAGAGGCAGCAGTCATCTCTGCAATTCTCTTGTTCAACATTTCCACTTGCAGCGCCAGTTGCGATACAGAGTCCACTTCGTCGATACCTGCAGGTTTATTTGGGCGAATCCTAGACGAGTTCCACAGATAGGTGTTCATCGCCATGTCCTCTATAAGCTCAAGAGAGGCTTCCAGAGTTTTGCGGTCCAAATAACCAACGTAAGCGGCATCTATCATCTGCTTAGTCTCTTTATTTAGCCCATTATAAAATGTCTGGACCTATAACCATACAGGCAGAGCATGATGAGGGCAGCATCTCAAAAGTTCCTTGAACCTCTCCTAAGTGTCATAGAGGGTCTCAGAAGCAATTTGAGAAAAAGAAGTTATATCATTTCTAAGTTTAGCAGTTTTAGCGGGAGGGAAATATCTAGCAAGAAATTTATCAACTAAAATATTCCAAGTAGTGATTGATCCTCTTGGAAGAGAACTCAACCACTGTTTGGCTTTTTCTCTTATGGAGAAGGGGAAGAGTCTCAGCCTAATTGCGTCATCTGAGACACCATTGATTTTGAAGGTGTTAAAGATCTCGAGAAAACTAGCAATATGCAAGTTCAGATCTTCATCTTGTAATCCGTCGAACTGTACATATTGCTGCACCATTTGTATGATGCTAGGCTTAAATGCAAAGTTATTGTTCGCAATTACAGGTCGAACAATACTTGTTTCTGTACCCTCCAGGTTGGGTCGAGCATAATCGGACATGGTCCTTTGCTGAGCCATTCCTGGATTGGGATCTCCCATTTCAGAATTTAAATTACAATCACCGTAGGAATCCTCAACCGCTGTTTGAGAAGTGGAACCCCCGAATCACAAGTTTCTCCGAAAGGAGCGCTCAATTTCTGGGTCCAAATCAACAAGTAGCGACGAATTCGTGCGGGTCATGCACTAAAAAAATGAAAGAGAATGGAGGGAAGGAAAAAAAGAAAGGAAATAGAAACTTGAAGAAGAAAAAGATAAAGATAAAAATTTTTTTGGTTTTTTTTGTAGAAGTAATAACGTAAGCGTTTTCCTAATATTGACGAAAAAGGGTACCCGACAACGGCTCAAAAAACTTGGTGTATTGAAGGACTATCTACCCGAAAAGGCAAGTGTACCTATCGAATTGTAGTACCAAGGTCGTATTAAAACACGGGGCTGTCAAGTACAACTACTCACGCTTCTACTATTATCTTACCGAAAGATTGTTGGGTTTTTTTTGAGAAATTAAAATTAAACTAAAGATATTATTAAGACAAAAACTTATGATAAAAAGTTAGCATTCGATCAATGATTCACCATGAAAAAGAGATGAGAAGGATAAAAAAAATATAGTTTTATATTTGCAAATCAAACTCGACCGTGACGGATCCGATGATAGGAAATAATCTCACTAGAGCATTAAATCCCCTAACTTATAGACGTTTTGACCGAAATCTCTTTGTAAGTCAAAAAGGACTAAAGTTGTATTTATCGAAGTGACCCGCACTATTGGCTTTGACTCCAATCCAGAGGATTTACGTCATCGTATCTCTAGGATTGCGTGCAACTCCTTCCTTCTTTGAGTGATCTTTCAAATCAACGAGTCTCTCGACTACTATGAAATGAGATCAAATAGCCTACTACCGTATACCGGAAATACAGAGTCGACATGATAAAAATCAAAGAAGGATCGAGAAAAATTTAGACAAAAATAAAACTAAAAAGTAAAGGAAAACCTCATCTCATTTCATGGATCCTCAAGATCGAATACTAAAGGAAATTAGCTATGCATAGTGGAAGAAGAAAACACAATAAGATGAAGAAATAACATTTTCATTGATTAATAAAAATGGAGTACACAATAAAAAAAATAAGACAAGATTATAATACAAAAACAAATGATTACAATATTAAAAAGGAATCTACTTAGCAACAAGGAAAGAAGAAAACTAGCACTTGAACTAGCTATCTCACTTGCTCTGCATAATCCAACCTCTAAATGCATGAGACAAGGGTTCCTTTTATAGAAGAGGGGGAAGGTTATAGAATGAAGTGGAGATGAGGGGGAAATAGGGGGTGGCCGACCATGCATAGTGTGGAGAGGTGCATGAATGTCATAATGAGGGAGAGAGAAAATGGGAGGTTCAATGTATTTCTTTTAGGGAAATAAAAATAGAAAATATGGAAAATAGAAGGGGGATGAATGTAGAATAAAGTGAAGAAGAAATAATAAAGTGCGAGAGAGAGGGGGAGGCCGGCCAACATGGTGGAAGATAAATTAATAGGAAGATGCATGCATGCCAAGCAAGGTCCTCAAATGGGCCGAAATAATGAGAAGAGTCATGCATGAATGGGTGGATGGCTGCACGGTTTTGGGCTTGATGAATGAAGTGGGATGGCTGCACTTGAAGAGGGATCAGGTGGCTACATGGACTTCACGGGTTGGACTTGAGGGAGGTTGGCCGAGCTGCATCAAAGAAGGGCTGCAAGGTAGGCTCGAGCTGCATGGAGGGCTGCTTCAAATGGAAAAGGTCGGGCTGCTGCTTCAAGGGCTCGGGTTTTCTCCAAACAGGGTTGTAAGGACTGCACTTGAAGAGGGCCGGGCTGCATGTGCTTCAAGGGCTCGGGTAGCATCAAATGGAGGCTGGACTTGGGCTGCACCATAGGCTCGGGTAGCATCAAATGGAGGTTGTACTTAAGCTTGGGCTGCACCTACAAAAATAAAACATGCACTAGTTAATTCTTTAAGATAAAATAACACAACAACAAACATAAAATATCATAGCAAATAACAAATAATAAAAACATAAAATAACAAAACATAACAAACATAACCCAAACATATTACAACATAACAAACAAACATAAAATAAAATATTAAAACATATTATCAAAATAAAATAAAATATTAAAACATAGCATACATAAAATATAAAAACTAATACTTAAACCTAGGAAAATTTAAACTAAACTAACCCAAAAACCGATGACTAAAACTAGTCATCAGAGCCAGATTTCATTAGGCCTTCTCTCCTGCGACCTGGTCATCGGTGTCGCAAAGATTTATTCAATTTATACCACTTTTGTGTGGGTCATGATACAGACAAATGTCGAGCTCTTCATAAGCTCGTAGAGAAATTGCTGAAAGAAGGCAAGTTGCAAGAATATATTGCTTGAAAGCATCATTGTAAAATCCTCTCTTGCAACGTCGATTACTTACTCTCAAACTTATTAGTGGTAAAATTTGTGTTACCAAAGCATTTATTCCTTCCATTGTTGGCATGATTGGTTGATTTGAAAAAAAAAAGAACTTCTTGCAGCAATAAACCCAATCCGCGTGGTCGCTTAAAAGTTTCTAAGCAGTAACAAACCCACTTTTCAAGGGGTCGCCCATTTTCCAAAGAGACAACCAAGCCTGCTTTTTAGTAGTTGCTCAAGGAAACTTCTGGCAATTAAACCCACTCTGCGTGTTCGCCCTATTTCTAGTTTGGCATCATATCCACTCCGCATGGTCTTTTCTATTTTTAGAGCAGTCAAACCCACTTCTTAGTGGTATCCCGAGAGCTTCTTGTGGCAATAATTTCCACTTCGCGTGGGTACCCAAAAGCTTCTCTGGGCAATCATATCCACTTTGCGTGGCTGCCTGTGATTTCTTATATACTCTATTCGCTGACGATTGATTATGCTTATTCTTAGCATCTATTATTTAATTGAGGAATCTATTTCTATATATTGACAAGCCATGCAATTGAAGTCTAATCAAGATGGTTTCATCTGGCTGGTATAGATTTCATATTAAAGATATCATATCTGATCACGAGAAAATATCATTATCGCAGTTTGATCTTTATTCGGTTAATTGCAGAGTTTGTCGGTATCTCTTCTGCTATTCAATTATATCTTATCATATCAACAATCAACATTTGCAAGTTCCATCCAAATACTTGCAACTTACTTTTCTTTATATCTGCTACTCACTCTTCCTTTTACAGAGATTAGCAGATATTTGCAAGTACTCTTCAGGTATTTGCAATTTACTTTTCCTTCATATCTGCTCATAACTCCTTTTTTGAAAAAATTAGCAGATATTTGCAAGTTCCCTTCAGGTACTTGCAGCTTAACTTTCTTTCATATCTGCGTCTAACTTTTCTTTTGTAGAGATTAGTAGATATTTGTAAGCCCCCTTCAGGTACTTGCAGCTTACTTTTATTTCATATCTGTCACTTACTCTTCCATTTGCAGAAGTTAACAGGTGCTTGCAAGCCTCCTTCAGGTACTTGCGAGTTATAATTCTTCTGTGCCTTCCTCTCTCCTTTGTTTTGCAGAGCTCAATAGAGGACATTAACATCATCTTCGTTTGCAAAAGCAACCCAGGTACGCACAAGATGTACCTATTTTTGCCTGCATTAACTTTTCCTTTGAAGAAAAAAGATAGACATTGGCAAACCTTTTCTGAGGAGAGATATCAGGTTCTATCTCTCCCTGCCTCTTGTTTTTTTGGGGGGTGGATCACAATTTTCATGGCTCTCCTACTTTTTCTTAGTTCCCTTTGGGACTTCAAAAAGTGCGGGGATTATGTTGACCCATAAATCGGCGATCCCTCCCAAGGTAGTCAGCTCGCAAGTCGCGGCCTGCTCCAGGTTCCCCCTAAAGGTCGCGGACTGCCTCAACCCTCTATTTGGGCCAGGCGGATAGACTGTTCTATCCGCTTTGGCCGCACGGCTAGTGCAGTCTCCCCTGTCTGGCTGCCTAGGTCGCGCAGCAGTTGCATTCTGCAAGGGTGTGGACTACTTCCACTGTTCTTCCTTGCAGGTTGCAAGGTTAGCTTAGGCTGACCACGCAGTACTCCTTATTCCAACAGGTGAAGACAGCTCTCCGGTACATCCCAATCTTCCAAGAAGTAGGCGACTTACCTCCATGTCGCCCAAAGTATGACGACCTGCCTCCAGGTCGCCCAGAGGATGACGAATGCCTCCAGGTTGCCCAGAGATGATGACCTACCTCCAGGTCACCCAAACGATGACGACCTGCCTCTAGGTCGCCTAGAAGATGACGACCTGCCTCCAAGTCCCCCAGAGGATTACAACCTGCCTCCAGGTCGCCCAGAGGATGATGACCTGCCTCTAGGTCACCTAGAGGATGACGACCTGCCTACAGGTCGCCTAGAGGATGACGACCTGCCTCCAAGCGCCTAGAGGATGACAACCTGCCTCTACGTTGCCTAGAGGATGACGACCTTCCTCCAGGTCGGCCAGACGATGATGACCTTCCTTCAGGTCACCCAAAGGATGACGACCTACTGCCAGGTTGCCCAGAGGATGACGACCTGCCTCCAAGTTTCCTAGAGGATGACAAACTGCATCCAGGTCGCCCAGAGGATGACAAAATTCCTCCAGGTTGCCCAGAGGATGACGACCTACCTCCAGGTCTCCTAGAGGTTGATGACTACCTCTAGGTCGCCCAGAGGATGATGACCTGCCTCCAGGTCGCCCAGAGGATAATGACCTACCTCTAGGTCGCCCAGAGGATGAAGAACTTCCTCCAGGTCACCCAAATCATGACGACCTTCCTCCAGGTTGCCCAAAAGATGACGACCTGCCTCCTCAGTCTACCAGCATGCGGCAGACTCATTCCCAGCTTGCCCAAACCATCTGGGTGACATCATCAAGTCCTTCTTCTAGAAGATCCTCCTTGAGCCTATAAATAGACCCCCATACATCTCATTCAGGGGGCACAGGGGAGTGGGACAGTCAATGCATCAATTCCTGCGGACTCCAAATCTCATTTTGTGTGACCTCTCCTATTCTCTTCTCGGCCTAACCGCACAGTCCGCTCAGCTTGCTCAAGCGAGCTGCAGGATAAGCTAACCGCGTGGTCTGCCGAACTCTTCGGTCAAACCGCGCGGCCTTTTACATAATTCTTTCCTTAGCCGCCAACTTCCCCCTTTGTATGCTTTATTTGCTTTCTAGGTAAAGGTGCAATCACAAGCTGTAGAACTGAATTATAATCAAAGGAAGGCCCGCCGTAAGAGAGGCATTCATGCTGCGGCGGGTGAAGTCTGATGTTGCCGCTGTAAGCGGCCCTCTCTTCTTTTTTCTCTCTATCTTCATGCGTGACTCAGAGTAACCAGCTGCTCGACAATCTCTCCTCTCTTCTCCTTATCCCCCGTTTGATTTGAACACCCGTTAACTAGATGGTGTAATTTTCGCGCATCAATAATGAGATACCACTATCATCACGCGGTAACCCCCAGAGATATCTGCCAAATGAATCGGCCATGCTACCGTCGGCTGTATTACTACAGCTGGGTAATAGCTTACCGAAATTTCTTCCACTAATCCTACCAGATTACAACGGCGTGGTAACCCACTAATGTCATGCGGTAACTCGCAGAGAGTGATCCCGCACCCAACTCGCAACACTACTGCCGGCGATAACGCTACTACCAGGCGGTATTTCATAGAGTCAAACTCTGGCCATGGGACATTTTGGGCATTATACCCCGTACAATAGATGTCTACAAATCATTAGGGCATAAATAACCGCTAGAAACTCCAGGTCTTGCATTGGGTAGTTTCTTTTGTGAACCTTAAGTTATCACGATCCATACGCGATCACTTTTCCTTCTTGCATTAAGACACACCATAGTCCAACTCGTTATGCATCCACATAATAAACATACTCCACACCTTCGATAGGTAAAGTCAAGACAGGAGCAGTGCACAATCGCCACTTCAATTCTTGGAAAGCTTCTTCATTGAAATCACTCCAAATGAACGTTGCATTCTTCTGCATAATTTTTGTCAAAGGTGCGGTAAACACTGAAAATCCTTGCACAAATCTCCTACGATAACATGCCAACCCTAAAAAACTCCTTATTTCCATAGGTGTTGTAGGCCTCTTCTAGTCCAAAATAACAGCTATCTTTGCCAGTTTCACAGAAATTTCATCTTTGCTCACAACGTGACCCAGGAATGATACCTGAGAATACCAAAATTCACATTTGCTCAATTTCACATACAACTTGTGCTCACTTATAGTAGATAATACTATGCGCAAATGCAAATCTTGCTCCTCATCACTTCTAGAATACACTAGAACATCATCGATGAACACAATCATGAAGTGATCTAGAAAATCCTTGAATACTCGATTCATCATATCCATAAATGCCGAGGGTTCATTCATTAGTCCAATAGACATTACCAAGAACTCAAAATGTCCATATCAGGAACAAAAAGCAGTTAGGAGAATGTTCGACTGACGCATCCTCAATTGATTGTAGCCTGATCGAAGGTCAATTTTCGAGAACACAGAGCTACCTCGCAATTGTTCAAACAAATCGTCACGCGGAACCATACGGTAAGGTGCTTCTATAATAGGATGAGTACCAATTTCAAGGTCTATAATGAACTCTACATCTCTCTCAGGGTGGAGACCAGGAATATTAATAGGGAAAACATCGGGAAAATCTCGCACTACAAAAATATCCTCTATACGCGGAAAATTTCGAGCTGCTTCCAAAATAGAAACAAGTTAAGCATTAAAACCTAACTCTAAAAAATTTTGTGCATGTACCGTAGATATGATTGCGGAGTACTTACGCTGAAATCTAAACACGTTCATGGTTTCTCCGTTGTCCATCTTTAAATCCAAATGCTTTACCTTGCATTGAATGACAACATCGTATCTGGATAACCAATCCATACCCAAGATCACATCGAAGTCTTCCAAATCTAGCACCTACAAATTGGCATAAGTTATGAATCCACCCAACATAATAGGTTAATTCTAGATACCCTGATTCGACACCACCGAATCACTAGACAGAAACATAAAATAAAGAGGACCGCCAAATCAATCATTGGCCAAACGATGTCCGTCTACGAAATTCCTAGACACAAAAGAGACAGTGGAACCTGAATAGAAAAGAACGCGTGCCCAACGATTATTTACCTTAAACTCGCCTATAAATTATACACATAACTAATATGAAAGAAACTGAATCTATAATTATAAGTTAAAAACTAGAGCTGAATCTAACCAGAGATCACTTGGATGGAATACTGAGCTTCTACCTTGGTCATCACATTTAGTCTAACCTTTCCCCTATCAAGTTACTACAGCTGCGGCGGTGTCTAGGCCTGAAGTGGAATTGGCTGCATCGTGGGCTGGAACTACAAGCACCTAGTCTTTACATGCCCCTTCTGCCCACACTACAAGTAAGTCTTATCTTTTAACCAATAGTGGGCAACATCATGCCACTTTTGCTTACCAAAAGAAAAGGTCAGATCTTCCTTGGGTGTGCTCTGAATTGCAAGAACCTGATGCTTCTTTTGAGCACCTAACCTCTTAAATCACTTTTTGAGAGGGTGTCCTGGACGACCACAAAAACTACACGCCTCCTTGCCCCCTTTCTTCGGAGAAGGGATAGATGCCCAAGGGCTTACACTATCCCTAGCCTTTCTCTTTTTCTTCCTCAGTAACAATTCACGGTTCTTGGCATTATCAATAGCTTCACCTTTAAAGAACCTTCCACCTCTTTAGCATAACTCTCAGATCGGTAAGCGCTGGCTAACTACTAGATGTAACTCCGAAGACCACCCAAAAAATGCTTAACTCTGACCTCCTTAGTGGATACAAGCTCCGTATAAAACCTGCTCACCTTGTTGAACTTGATCTCATACATTCCAACCGTGAGTTACCTCTGCTTCAAATTTAGAAAATTATTCATTAGCTTGTCTTGTTGTACCGATGGTAGGAATTTATTCAACAACATTCCCTTAAACCTTTCCCACAAGCACCCCTCTGTGAGGCCTTCCTTCTTCCTAATCCACCAGCCTTTAGCAAGGCCCATAAGCTAATAAGCAGCGACCATAACCTTTTAGTGTGCAAAAATTCATGAATAAGAAAACATATCTTCAATAGCTGTGATCCAGTCATTTAACGCCATGAAATCTGCCCTCCTATCATAGGTCAGGGGTCCTAAATGCTGGAAATGCGAGATGAAATTCATCTCAGGCGCAATAGGACGGGAGGAACTAGGGGAACAGGAGGGACATGAACAACACAACCCACTATAGGGTCCTGCACCATAGGCTGCTACCCTAAAGTGGCAGTCAACAATACCTGCATTTGTGCTTGCATCACAACCATCTGCCTCAATAGAGTCTCATTGCTCTGATGTAGCTCCTCGATTATGGCCTCACTATGAACACCCAGAGACTCACCCTAATACTGGGGAACTGACCTCAACATATGACACTTTAGATTCATTCTCTACAAATATAAATGAATATCTCATCAAAACTCAGCTTAATGATAGGAATACCCAAATTAGATTAAATATAAAATATTAAGACACTTGCTCTTGCTACTAACTTCTTTTTGTATTTTCTATCCATGATGTTATGCTTTCTTAGGATGATATACCATCATCCCTCGACTCTCGTGCATATAATATGGATGCATGAATGTTTAAATCTCTATTTGAAATCATGTGTATACGAGTGTCATCATATAAATTTTAACATGGCATGTGTTCTTATGCTATGTTATGTTGTGCATATTCTGATATGTATTGTAAAGAAAATCCTTAGTGCATGTCATGAGCAGTGTATGCATGAAATATTATGCATCTCATAATAAAAATATCACCTGTAACGTAAAAAAAACTAATGAGCATCTATATTATGATGTTATGTCACCCATTTAAACTTAACAGTCACATGTTGATATGCCTATGAGAATACATATATAAACACATATTATGCATCCTATACTACATAATATGCATCGTATACTTCTGTCATGCTTATGAGTGTAGTGTTCATTCTTCAGACAAGACATGTCGATGAAACTTTGGTGTGTGTATGCAATAAAATAAGATACTAAAAATGAGTGGTGATGCGACCTACTCGTCTAATGAACTTCGCTTTGATACCAACTATCACAACCCGCATTTTCTCAATATATAAATATGTTATCAGATTGGGAGAAAATACGCGGCATGATGCCATGACATGTAGGGGAGAACTGTAGACGCTCAGGCAGCTCTGTCTCTCCATTCATTTTCGTAAAAGACATAATTAATTTATGTTGAAAAACGGAATTTAAGTTCGAAATTAAAAGATTGCGTCCCTTGGTTCAGTGGATCAGCTAGTCCGTAAATAGAAAAGTATATACACAACAAAAAAATAATACAAAGTTTAATTCATTTTATCATACGTAAGCATAAAGACCAATAATGAACTAATGACATACAAGTTTCTAAATTTAGTATAGGAAGGAAAAAGGAACTTTTACGATCATCAAAATTAAGTGACATTTAGTTGAAATAAATGGAATGAGTATGGGTAATATGCAGATTTTTTATACCTATAAAATAACTGATATGCAACCTAACATAAAACCTTCTCACAAAGCAATGCATTAATAACAGAAAGTTGTAGTAGCGATAATCGCAAACAAACAGTCTACGTTGAAAATAAACTATGTTATGGGGGCCAACAATCTGACAAGAACCCATAACATCAACAGTACAAGTCTGAGATAAACTACAAAGTCAAAAAAAACAATAGACTACCTCTTACTGAGGAAAGGAAGAGAACTCAGCTACAAAATCATTGAGGAGTCAAACTAAGATAGCTCTAACTATTACTAGTCCAAACTTGAGACATTCAAAATAAAAGAATGTTTCAACACAACAACATAAAAGATAGATCAAAAAGATTTTAAAGACTAATGAGTTAAAGAATTTACTAACCAAACAAGAGTAGCTGTGAAACAACAACAAACAGAGATCATATGAATAATAAGTATAAATAGTTCAGCAAAAAATTGGTTATAAAAGAGAATGATTTGCACCATGTGCGATAAGTACTCATTTAAGTAATCACATAAATATAGTAAAAAGACTAAATGGCTCGAAAAGTGAATCATTAACACCACCATAAAATGATACAGAGGCGGTGGCATTCTTTCCAACACAAACCATCAAAAAACATCCAACGAAATAGGAACTGTAGTGGTGATCATTCATTCTAATCCAACCAAACAGTCCAATAAAACCACTGGGTGTAATTTTTCACTAACAAGCACTGTGGTGGTAGTCATCCATTCTAATCCAACCATCAGCCTAAAAATTTCATCACGAAAATCAGGTACCACACAAGGCTTAACTTCAGATTACCATGATGAGACAACGAAACCCAAGATTTTCCAAGTAAAACATCCCTTACAACAAATTCATCGAGACCATGTGTAAATTTGGCATGATAACTCGACGAATCATCAAAAACACTCGATGAATCTTATCCAAGTACTCAATGAACTTGACTCAACCCCTCGACGAACAATACAAAATCACTCGACGAATTTGACATGATCACTCTGTGAATTCGACTTAACGACTCGACGGATTCAGCTTAACTTCTCGACACACTCGACCGAGTTCACGACGAACTCGACGAACCTTACGTGACCACTCAACGAAACTACATGTTTACTTGATGAATTATATGTGATTACTTGACGAATTATACATGATTACTCGAATATTTATACGTGATTACTCGATGGTTTATACATGATTACTCGACGATTTATACGTGACTACTCGATGATTTTACTTAGCCGATTCCATAATTCAAATTAAAAACTGCTAAATTTCATTTTGAAAATAATTCTTTGTCACTTAGTATTCCTTACTATCCTAAACTCGGTCAACAAGAAAAGAATCAACTTCATTCCAAAATGAACAAGGTTGGAGATTTTATAAAGAGAAAATAGCCACTTGTGTCAAAATCTCCCGATTACTAGCCTCTAAAGCACTCCACGCCAAGGGATGGCCGATAGAAAACCACAATAACAAATTTTTGAAAGGGTTTGGATGAAAAGAAGGGTTAGGGCTACTTACTTCAATACCAAAATTCCATGAAATCAGAAAAACTCACCGCATACGCGTAGATCCCTGTGAGAGCTTTCCAAATCTACGTTATGATAAAAAATCCGCTCACTCGGGCTCCTGCGGTGGTCGTCAGAAGATTCCCGAAACAACTGCCTCCTCTCCCTCTCGCGGCTCTGGTTCGGTGGAATGGGAAGATGAAAATGGAAGCCTAAATCTAAGGGTTTGGACCAGCCTTTTATAAGGAAGTTTTATGTACATATATATATATATATAAGTCACTTAACATAACAATTGACGTTTTGCACTAAGACCAACTCGGTTTTCGACAAAATTTACACCGAAGATAAATATCGGTGCAACGAATCCAACGACGAAGTCGAAATCATATTTCAATAAGTCGATAAAAAGTTATGATTCATTTTCAAAGTCTACGGTAAGGAAAGTTGACAATCACGATTAAAATTTATTACTTTAATTTTCTAAACTCAGAAAAACCAACAATCCAACAAGCTCAAAATTAAGTCGACTTGACCAAAAGGACATGGAAATGCCCTAACGACGTTGCACTAATGACTTCGCATTAACATAACGCCCTTATGTAATTATTACGCCAAAAGAAGATTAAATAAATCATCAAAAATTCAGGGGCATCTTAGGTAGCATGCCCTACTCGATAGGAAAAATTTCAGGAAGCCGACTGTCTCAAATAAAACATGATCCTACCACTTAAACTCTTAACGAAGAGTGTAGTAATCGAGGAAGCCCATTACTTGGAGGAATACATCATTTCCAAGTCAACCCTAACTAGGGCTCAACCAACAAAACTGCTTAACTAGGCGAGACCTATAATAAAGTGCAAAAATGAAAGCATTATTAATATTGTTGTAAGGAAAGTGCGGTAAATGAATTACTGCTAAAAGTAAGAACATGAATTGAATATACAGGAAAGAACTGCAGAAAATAAAATGTTGAACTGAAAAAAACCGCAGTAATAAAATACTGAACTTTATTAAACTAATTATACAACCCCATGTTCGCCGAAGTGACTCGGGAAAGCAGGCAGGTCGAACCCGACCCGCGCCTCCAAGGGTTGCCCAGGCGGGTCAGCCTTGCCTGCCTCTCCTAGGCGGGTCAACCTCCAAGGGTCGTCCAAGCGGGTCAGCCCTGCCCGCCTCTCCTAGGAGAGTCAGCCTCGACCCTCCGACTTGCGCCCCTTAGGCGGGTTAGTCCTGCCCTCCTCTTTTAGTATGTACAACCCCGTTTTCGCCGAAGGGACTTGGGAAAGCAGGATGGTCGACCCCGACCCGCGCCTCAAGCGTCCCCCAGGAGGATCAACCTTACCCGCCTCTCCTAGGCGGGTCAGCCTCCAAGGGTCGCCCAGGCAGGTCAGCCCTGCCCGCCTCTCCTAGGCAGGTCAGCCTTGGCCCTCCGACCCATGCCCCTTAGGCGGGTCAGTCCTGCCTGCCTCTCCTAGGAGGGTCACCCTTAGCCTGCGCCTTCCCAAGCAGGCCGTCTCCAACCAGCGTCCCCTAGGCGAGCCAGCCCTAGCCCGCGCCTCCTACCGAGTAGAGGAATTGAAGGGTTACTCGCCCAGTCCTCAATAGGGGGGATTCCTTGCCATTTTGCCCCTATAGTCCTACCCCTTAGCCAGCTAGAATGGCGGAGTCTCACTGTTGGCAGACCGGGGTAGACTGCGCATAGTCGATCAGGATAGCGGAGTTCGGCTGTTGGCATGCCAGCCCAAGGGGCTTTCAGAAATTTTAGGCCAGCAGAGGTTAGTTATTTGCATACAATTTTTAGAAATCTATAAATAGGACCCAAGGGGTACCTCAGAAGGCATGCTTACTTATCTCCCAGTCTCCTAGCGCTTTTTGAGGTACCTTAGCCCGACATTTGGCTAAGGAGGGGAAGCGCTCAGTGATCTTTCGAGTGTATTGTGGGACCTCCGCGCCAGGCCCTTGGGCTAGTCCTTTGCTCTCTTTTCCTTGTTGTTTTTCTTATAGGAGCGAAGTAGGTGTGCGACCACCCCTTCCCTAAGGGGGAACTCCACAAGAGACCGACTTTCGGTTTCAACATTTTTGGTGCGGTGAGCATGGAGCGTGGTCAGCACAGAAACCCTCTAGCGGGCTCAATGACTGGAGGAGAAGGGCAAGGATCGGACAAGACCGACTTGCCACCCATCCCCCTCTCGCAATAATGGGGATGTTCGAAGACTTCAGGCAAGAGGTACTCGGCTTGGTCTTATTCTCACTCGGCGAGAGTGCCGAGTGCTCAACTCCAGTGATCCCAGTTCTCGCGGATCCGGTACTCGGCGAGGCCGCTCCCGCCCGGCGAGCAGGGAAGGTGGTCACCGAGGAAGGCTGGGGTGCCGAGCTCCCCGGGCGAGTGCTCTTCCCGGGCTCGAGACGCGGCGGCAGATTTGGCGAGTTAAGAATGCGAGACCCTCCAGCTCGCCCGGTGGGCGGAGATAGTCCCTTCAGTGAGCTGGTCTCCTCTATCCCAATCCCAAATGGGTTCAGGGAGCCCGACATGTCCTACTACACCGGGAAGGGAGACCCGGTCCAGCACGTCCAGTGGTTTGAGGACGTGGTCTCAATCCGGCAAATGTTGGATGGCTTCAAGTGCAGGCTCTTCACCCTCACTCTAAAGGAGAAGGCTAGGGAGTGGTTTCACCAGCTGCCGGCCAGTTCCATCTACTGCTTCGAGGACCTCGTCGGGGGTTCATGCTGAGGTTCACAACCTTGAAGAAGAGGAAGAGGGAGTCAGAGTCCCTGTTCTGCATCAAGCAGGGGGTGAATGAGACCCTGGGGAGCTACGTCGATCGCTTCTAGGAGGAGGTCACCCAGGTTCAGGAGATGCCGGGACACACTCTGATGATGGCCTTCACCCTGGGGCTACAACAAGGTTTCTTTCGAATGGAGTTGAAGAGGATTCCCCCCTCTCCTACGAGGAGTTGATGGAGATGGCGGCGAGAGAAGTCGACGGGGAGGCGTCGAACCCGGAGTTTTCCCGGAGGTTTGCCAGGTGGGCTATGGAGCAGGAGAGGCCCAGAGGAAGCAGAGGTCAGGAGGAAAGAAGAGCTGAGCCCCGAGAGAGGGAGCAGCCACAGCAGCAGCCCAGGTGGGGACGCTAGGAGATGAATCATAGGCCAGGATGGAGGCCTGAATGGCAGGATCAGGGGCGAGGAGAGGGTTCCGCGGAGGGGACAACCGCCAAGGAGGCAAGGGCTAGTTCTACCCTCTAGGTGGGAGGCAGGGCAAGAGGCCGCCCCTCCCCGATCAAGATGAGGCTATGGCCATAGCCATGGGGGAGAGGAGAAGAGTAGCGCGGAGGAGAAGAAGGGAGGTTAGGGTGGAGTTACCCTACTATGACTTCCATCGGGATGAAGGGCACGCCACGGCCACGTGCCCGGAGTTCCTTGAGATGAGAGGAAACAGGGAGTAGCAGCAGCAAGACCGCCAAGGGTTGCGAATTGAGGAGGTCCTGCCTTGGGCAGAGGAGGACAGGTGCGAAGACCGGGCAGATATGAGAACCCAGGGAGGGATCGAGGCAATCCATGGGGGGCGGGGATCGAGGCTTCCCGTAAGCCGAGCCTCCACACCATATACCGACGGAGTGTTGGCTCCACATCCCAGACCCCGTCCCCAGAAGAAATAATCACCTTCACGGTCAAGGACATGTCGGGTCACAAAGACCCCTTTTGCGATGCGCTGGTCATCCAGACGGCCATCGAAGATTTCACCATCTCTTGGATCCTCATCGACAATGGGAGCTCAGTCAATATAATCTTCAATAATGCGTTTGACCCGATGAAGGTGGAGGCCAGGAGGGTGTTGGACTTAGATGGTCCCATGTTTGGCTTCTCGGGGGAGAGGAAGGAAGTCGAAGGAGGGGTAGGACTCCAAGTCTCACTGGGAGGGCAGTCCCATAATTGCAAGTTCGTCATTGTGGATGCCCCTAGCAGCTATAGTGCCATCTTCGGGAGGCCCCATCAGTGCCTTCTACTGCGTCCCCTCATCCTTCCACCAATGCCTAATGTTCAATATCGAGGAGGTCCAGGTCCGGGTTCGCGGAGACCCTAAGATGGTAAGGGAGTGATTTGTCACTGCCATAAACTCCATCTCATGGAAGGAGGGTGCTGAAGAGATGGGGCAGAGGATGGAGGAGGTAGAGCAGGGGGTTGGCCCGGAGGAGATGGAGGTGGAGGAGAGTTGCGCCCAGAAAGAGGAAGTGAAGGAAGTTCGGGAGTCGGCCGAGGAAATGGCCGTGGAAGAAGCCGAGGAAGAGGCCCTCGCCCTAGGAGGAGGGTTGCTGAGGAATGGGGGGAGCGGCCTCACCTGGAGGCTGTAAAAGAGGTGGTGTAGATGGAGGTTCTCACCCTCGGAGGCAAGGTGGAGAAGGTTCGCGTCAGCGGGGGGCTGACCCCGGAGGCCAAAGGCAAGATGCTGGAGTGCATTCAGAAGAATGTGGACATATTTGCTTGGAGCGTTGCAGAGATGCCCGGGATCGACGCCGACGTGGCCTGCCATCGCCTTAACCTGGATCCGGAGGGTCGCCCCGTCCAGTAGAAGAAGAGGCCCATAGCGGACAGGTTGGCCAAGACGATTCGAGAGGAGGTGGCAAAGCTCCTTAAGGCCGGTTTTATATCTGAGATCCAATACCCCGGCTGGGTTTCCAATGTTGTAATGGTTAAAAAAGGAGACGTCCGGTGGCGTATGTGTGTTGATTTTTCTCTTCTTAATAAATCATGCCCTAAAGATTGTTACCCCTTGCCTCGGATCGACGCGCTGGTTGACTCAGCCATTGGTTTCCCTGTAATGAGTTTTTTAGATGCATTTTAAGGTTATCACCAGATCAGGATGCACCCTCCCGACCTCAAGGATGTCTCCTTCATCATCGGGGATGGGTGCTACTGTTATAAAATGATTCCCTTCAGGCTAAAAAATGCAGGGGTAACTTATCAAAAAATGATGGATAGGGTCTTCCGAGAGCAGAAGGGAAGAAACCTGGAAGTGTATGTTGACGACCTCATGATCAAGAGTCGAGACGACGACTCTCACCTCCAGGATCTGGAGGAAACCTTCGCCATCCTGCGCGAGTACAAGATGAGGCTGAATCCCTTGGAGTGCATCTTTGGGGAGAGCAAGGGCAAATTCCTGGGCCACCTTCTCACCCCCGCTGGGGTAAAACCCAATCCCGACAAGATCCAGGTGATTATAGAGCTGGGGTCGCCTCAGAATGCAAAGGAGGTGTAGCGATTGATAGGGAAGCTGGCAGGGTTGAGCAGGTTCCTCTCCCGAGCTGGGGAGAAGTGCTCTCCCTTCTTCAAGACCTTGAGAGGAGACCAGAAGTTCGAGTGGACCTCGGAATGCGAGGAGGCATTCCAGGCCTTGAAGAGGCAGCTGACTCAAGCCCCCCTGCTCTAGGGGCCAATGGAGGGGGAGGACTTATTCTTGTACTTAGGGGTCGCGGCGGAGGCCCTAAGCTCTGTTTTAGTTCGGGAAGAGGGGAAGAAATAGCTCCTGATTTATTATGTGAGTAGGGTGTTAAGGAAGGTAGAGATCCTCTATGCTATTTTGGAGAAGCTGGCCTTCGCTTTAATCATCTCGGCCCGGAGGCTCTGGACTTACTTCCAGGCGCATTTGATCCGAGTGGTGACTGACCACCCCCTCCGCAGCATCTTCGAGGGGGTGGAACATTCGGGCAGATTGGCTAAGTGGTCGGTGGAATTGAGCGAGTTTGATATCTCCTTTGTTCCCCGCCTCTCAATCGAGGCCCAAGCTATGGCCGACTTCCTGGAAGACTATGTGATCGAGGTGGCGGAGGAAGAACTCACTCGCCCAGTTCCTTGGAATGTCATGGTGGACGGTACCTCGGGGAGGAATTCCCTTGGGGCGGGGGTCATCTTTGAAATCCCCCAAGGAACGAGGTTCGAGCAGACAGTGGTGATACATTTCCCCATCACCAACAATCAAGCCAAGTACGAAGCTATGATTGCTGGTCTGCGCTTGGCCAGGGAACTAGGGGGAATGATGTGGAGGTCCTCACTGACTCCATGGTTGTGGCTTCCCAGATTAACGGGGACTTCGAAGCGAGGGAGTTGACTCTACATCTCTACATGGCAAAGGTAAAGGGAGTCATCGACACCTTCCAGACTTTCTCCATCCGACACGTGCCAAGGGAGGAGAGCGAGCAGGTAGATCAACTTGCAAAGCATGGCCCCCGGGTGGGGGGTACCCTCACAGATCTCTTCTGCCCATCCATTAAAGAGGGGGAGCTGATGGAGGTGGAGCAGAACCCCTTGTGGATGGATCCCTTCTCAACATACTTGTCCACTGGGGAGTATCCTGAAGGGATGGACAGGAAGAGGCTCAAGTACAAGTCGGTATACTATATCATGCGAGACGACCAGCTATACTGGAAGACACTCTCTGGGATGTTGGAATGTTGCGTTGCCGAGAGGGAGGTCCCGGGGATCTTGGAGGAAATTTACTCCAGGGAGTGCGGGAGTGGTGGTCGCTAAGGCTTGAAGAAAATAAAAGCAACCGAACTAGCAATCCAATGAGGTAAGTATACCTATTAAACTGTAGCTAGGGGACACAAGTGTCGTATTGAAATCCAGGAACTGTTGAATAAACTTACTCACATGAAGGCTATTATTTTATTCACAGAAAAACAAGGGCTTGAGAAACTAAGTGCAATTAAAGAAATAAAGCTATGCTAGAAAGAGAACAACTGCAGTTAATTAAAGAGCATAAAGTAAGCGATTATAACGAAGGGATGAAACTATGAAATGGAAATGCACTCAATCAAGAATCACCTCGGCTAAAGACGACTAAGAAAATGCAATAAAAACCTAAACTTAATAGGGTAAAGGTCCTTGACCGTGGAGGTTCCTAAAGCTTGAACACGCTTCACTCGAAGTCGTGCCCAACTGAGTTTAGGAAGGTCTGACCGACTCTCATTTAAATCGGAGGCCTAAAGCTTGCTTTACGCGGTGAACCCCATTATTGGATTTTACTCCAATCCGGGAGATTTGGACGTCTGCCTCTCTCGAGGGGTGTGTACAATTCCCTTTACTCTTGAATGTTCACTTTATTCTATCGGCCTCTCGGCTAGCCCAGAATGAAAGTAAAGGTGGAGAGTATATATCGATAATATACCTCCAGCCCATGAAAAATCAAGAGTAATTCAAGGCCTAAAACCTAAAGAGAAAAGGTAATTTAAAACATCATAACTTAATCGCTCGAACCTAGGATCATCAAGATCGAGTACAAGGAGGATTAGTTAATCATAATGGAGTGGAGGAGCGGGGATGAGTAGTAAAGCATTAAGAACACAATGAAGAAAAGAGTACTTTTATATTAATGAAAAAGAGAGCTACACTTGCATGAAAATGATATTACAATTGCATAAAAATTAGAAACCTATTCTAGACCTACATTAAGCAACTAAAACAAGTACATAAATTACAATAAAAGATTAAACAAACTAAGACCTAAGCTAGGGTTAATAAAATTACAAAAAGAGAAAGAGAGAGAGAGGGTAAAACATGAAAAAAAGACCAAGAAACAAAGGGGCAGCACCTCCCCCTCACAACCAAAGCTTTTTGAAATGGGAAAGGGGGGTTTGAATTTATAGGAAAAGCTCACGGGTTGGTTATGCCCTTCGACACGCCCTAGGGGGGTGTGTCAGGGGGCGTGAAAGGTACGAGTTTGACCTTGGGCTCTAGATTCTGGCATGAAGGATGATTGCTTCTATACGTCGGTGGACACGCCCTTCGTCACACTCGTATAGGGGGGCGTGACACGCAGGTCGCGTCGAAATCATTGGTCCGAAATCTGTTAGTCATCAGAAAAGGTGGGGATCACGCCCTGTGTCATGCCCGTGACGGGGGGCGTGACAGTACTGTTGGCATGCTTAGATGAAATGGAAGTTAATACGGCGGAAGGCTTCAGGCAGAGGGCGACACGCCCTGGGTCACTCCTGGGGAAACGCCCGGAGAGGGCGTGTCAAGGGGGCCTGACAGCCATTTTTCCTGGTATTTTTCTCTATCTTCTGGAATCCTCTTGGAAAGGGTGACACGCCCTAGGTCACGCCCAGGGAGTGCGTGACAGGGGGGCGTGTCAGGTCAATTTTGACCAATTTTCAGAAAAGCTGCTAAAAGAGAGGAAAAAAGTTAGGGGCAATAAAATTAACAATAGTAAGATAAAAATAAAGCTTAAAATACAAGATTTGTACAATATAAACTAGAAAAATACGATAATAGTTTAGGCTACAAAACGTATTATAAAATTCCCCCAAGCTTAAGCTTTGCTTGTCCCCAAGCAAAAATATAAAAACTAGATAATCATAAAAAGGACTAACCAAAAAGTTCTAATTATGCCCACACAAGTACTATGCAAAATTCTAAGTAGGGAAAAGGTGAAACGTAAAACTAAAACAATTATTTAGGTATGGTTTAACTTTTATGAACTTTACTTAATGAAAATAAATCATCCAAAATTTTAACGAAATTCTATTAAATAGATCTATGCAAAGCAACGAAAATGAAAAAAATGCATTGAGTTGTTACTAGATCCAAGCAACGTATTATAATTATATCAATTCAATTAACAAAAATCTATGTTTAAATCCAAAACTAAAACTGATTTACTTTTCTTCTTTTCTTAGTTATTAAATAAAATTCAAAAGGCGTGAATCAAAAGGACTTAAATATGACAGAAACCTTTGGTTTAGGAATATGATTAGGAGTGAAATTCAAAGATAAACGTGAAGGCTTAAAATCACCCTAAACAAAAACAAAGAGTTTCAAAAAAAATTCATTTAAAATAATTTTTTTTCTTTCTTTTCCATTTTTTTCCTTTTTCTTTTTCTTTTTTCAAAACAAAGGCCATAAATATTTAATTGGCCAAACAAAACAAACATCTCTTTTGAACATACTTTTTTTTTCCAAAACCTTCTCCCAAGAATATCACAAAATTACCTATCAAAATCATGAAAATATTTTATGAAACTCAAAAAGGCTAGCGTGATTATATAGGTTGGAAATTTTGGCCTTGGTGAAAATGATATGAAAAGAGGAGCTATCAAATGAATTTGGAAAAAGGCTCAAAAGCGGCTAACTAGTGTCAAAGTTTTTAGGTTGGCAGGAAAGCTCAAATGAAAACAAAAATGACCTAAATCATTTTCACGCTTTTAAATTTATTTAAAACAAAGATTTGAAAATTTTCAAAAAGCAAGTCCTAGATAATAAAAGAAGATTGATGAAATTATCTTGAAAATAGAAATAATAAGTGACTTTGATCATTCACATCTACTACGCTTTTCAAAAGTTGACCTTACAAAAATTATCCAAAAACGAAAAGGAAAATAGTGGATGATGAATTTTTTTTTTTGAGAAAGTAAAGAAAATAAATAAGGAAAAATCATAATAGAAATGCGAGTTTTAGAAACATATTTCACATTTACATGCTACCGTGAATTAGAAACACAGTATGACCAACATTTTACTTGTGAAACATAATTAAAAAGGACGATTAGAAATATTATAATTAACTAAGTTGTTTATAGAAAATTTTGAGTAAAACAAAACAAAAACTACGGGTACTATTGAGATACCAAAATGTCTAAACTATTAAAGTAAGAACAAAAAAACAAATATTTTTTAAATTTTGAAATATTTTCTTTTTTTTTGGATTTTGGAAATATTTTCTTTGCTTTTTTTAGAATTTTAAGATATTCATTTTTTTGGGTATTTTGAAAAAAATATACACAAAAAGAGAAAATATTTACTGTAAGCAAAAAGAAGGAGGAAGTCCTCCCCCAAGCTTAAAATGGACATTGTCCTCAATGGCAAAAGAAGGGGATTGGAGAAGGAGAGAAAAATAAAGTACAGAATTGAAAGACAGAATTGAAAACGGGTACTTCCCCGGATTTATTTGCTGCGAAAGATGAGTGATGTTGCTCCCCCAAATGTCTTCTCTGGACTTTGTGATGGATTCAACACCGTTTGAGTAGGCAATCGTAGAAGCTTTAGCTTGTCGGAGCCGTCCGGGGCAAAAAATGGTAAAATAAAGAAAACAAAAAAAAATAACTTGGGTTGCCTCCCAAGAGCGCCCTTTGTTTAAAGCGTCGTTGAGCTCGACGCATCAAAAAATAATATTGTCCAAAAATATTATTGTCCAGAAATAAAATAGTTTTTAACAAAAAATAAAAGTTCAAAGGTAGAGTTCGTGCAGCAGATACTTAATAATGTTTGGACTGACATCATCATCACCAGAGAAGTAAAGTTTAAGACGTTGACCATTCACTTCGAAATTACCCTTATCAGGGTGAGAAATTAAAACAGTTCCATAAGGAAAAACTTGCATACCAGAAAATGGCCCCGACCAACGAGATTTTAATTTGCCCGGAAATAACGTAATCGAGAATTATAAAGAAGAACCTGGTGCCCGGCTTAAAGGTCTTCGGATGCCTTAAGTGCTTATCGTGTAAACGCTTCGTCCATTATTTATAAAGTTTGTTATTTTTGTAAGCGTAGGAGCGCCACTCGTCGAGTTCATTAAGTTGAAATTTTCTAAGGTCACCGACAGAGTGGGAATCGAAGTTTAAATATCTTAAGGCCCAAAAAGTATGGTGTTTGAGTTCTATGGGTAAATGGCATGATTTTCCATAGACCAGCCGATACGGCGTACATCTAAGGGCGGTTTTGTACGCAGTTCGGTAGGACCATAGAGCATCGTCTAATTTGGCTGACCAGTCTTTCCTAGAAGTTAAAACAGTCTTTTTTAAAATTATTTTTATTTCTCTATTTACTACTTCGACTTGTCCGTTAGTTTGGGGATGGTAGGCAGTTGAAAGCTTATGCGTAATGCCGTATTTGGTAAGGATTTTTGAAAATTATGCGTTACAGAAGTGGGAACCCCTATCGCTAACGATGGCGCGCGGCGTACCGAATCTAGAAAATATTTTTTTCAAAAAGGTGACTACAACTCGGGAGTCGTTCGTAGGAAGAGCTTGGGCTTCAGCCCATCGTGAAACATAATCAACGGCAACTAAAATATACTTGTTTTCGAAGCTAGAAGGAAGGGGCCCAACAAAATCGATTCCCTAGAGGTCGAAAATTTCGCACTCAAGGAAATAATTTTGCGGCATTTCATTTTTATTTGAAATGTTGCCCGACCGTTGGCAACTATCACACCTACTCACAATGGCTTACACGTCTTTAAACAGGCTAGGCCAATAAAAACCCGCGCAAAGCATCTTGTGAGCGGTGCGAGCACCTTGATAATGCCACCTGTCGAGCCTTCATGTAACTGTTTTAAAATATCAACTCCTTCTTCATAAGAAACACATCTCCTTATCACTTGGTCCGCACAGATTCTGAAAAGATGCGGGTCCGCACAGATTCTTAAAAGTAACGGCGCGAAAAACTTGGTGGTCGCTAAGGCTCGAAGAAAATAAAAGCAACCGAACTAGCAATCCAATGAGGCAAGTATACCTATCAGACTGTAGCTATGGGACACAAGTGTCGTATTAAAATTCGGGAACTGTTGAATAAACTTACTCACACGAAGGCTATTATTTTATCGACGGAAAAACTAGGGTTTTAGAAACTAAGTGCAATTAAAGAAATAAAACTATGCTATAAAGAGAACAACTGCAGTTAATTAAAGAGCATAAAGTAAGCGATTATAACGAAGGGCTGAAACTATGAAATGGAAATGCACTCGATCAAGAATCACCTCGGCTAAAGACGACTAAGAAAATGCGATAAAAACCTAAACTTAATAGGGTAAAGGTCCTTGACCGTGGAGGTTCCTTAAGCTTGAACACGCTTCTCTCAAAGTCATGCCCAACTGAGTTTAGGAAGGTCCGACCGACTCTCGTCTAAATCAGAGGCCTAAAGCTCGCTTTACGCGGTGAACCCCACTATTAGATTTTACTCAAATCCGGGAGATTTGGACGTCTGCCTCTCTCGAGGGGTGCGTACAATTTCCTTTACTCTTGAATGCTCACTTCATTATATCGGCTTCTCGGCTAGCCCAGAATGAAAGCAAAGGTGGAGAGTATATATCGATAATATACCTCCAGCCCATGAAAAAATAAGAGTAATTCAAGGCCTAAAAACTAAAAACAAAAGGTAATTTAAAACATCATAACTTAATCGCTTGAACCTCGAATCATCAAGATCGAGTAGAAGGAGGATTAGTTAATCATAATGGAGTGGAGGAGGGGGGATGAGTAGTAAAGCATTAAGAACATAATGAAGAAAAGAGCACTTTTATATTAAGAAAAAGAGAGCTACACTTGCATGAAAATGAAATTACAATTACATGAAAATTAGAAACCTATTCTAGCCCTACATTAAGCAACTAAAACAAGTGCATAAATTACAATAAAAGCTTGAACAAACTAAGACCTAAGCTATGGTTAATAAAATTATAAAAAGAGAAAGAAAGAGAGAAAGAGAGAGAGAGGGAAAAACATGAAAAAAAAAGACCAAGAAACAAAGTGGGCAACACCTCCCTCTCACAACCAAAGCTTCCTGAAATGGGAAGGGGGGTCTGAATTTATAAGAAAATCTCACGGGTTGGTCATGCCCTTCGACATGCCCTAGGGGGGCGTGTTTGGGGGCGTGACAGGTACGGGTTTGACCTCGGGCTTTGGATTCTGGCAGGAAGGATGATTGCTTCTGTACATCTGTGGACACGCTTTTTGTCACGCCCGTGTAGGGGGGCGTGAGATGCAAGTCGCTTTGAAATCATTGGTCAGAAATCTGCTAGTCATCGGAAAAGGAGGGTGTCATGCCCTATATCACGCCCGTGATGGGTGGCATGACAGTACTATTGGCGTGCTTAGATGAAATGGCATTTAATGCGGCGGTAGGATTCGGGAAGAGGGCGACACACCCCGGGTCACGCTCGGGGACACGCCCGGGGAGGGCGTGTAAGAGGGGCGTGACAGCTGTTTTTCCTGGTATTTTTCTCAAGCTTCTGGAATTCTCTTCGAAAGGGTGACACGCCCTAGGTCATGCCCGGGGAGGACGTGACAGGGGGGCGTGTCAGGTCAATTTTGACCAATTTTCAGAAAAGCTGCAAAATGAGAGGAAAAAGTTAGGGGCAATAAAATTAACAATTGAAAGATAAAAATAAAGCTTAAAATACAAGATTTGTATAATATAAACTAGAAAAATACGATAATAGTTTTGGCTAAAAAACATATTATTAGGGAGCCACTCCGGGAGTCGAACCTTGGAAGGTAGGGTCATCAGGCAAGGATATTTTTGGCCGACCCTGAGCCAAGACGCGGCGAAGTTCACGAAGGAGTGTCATAAGTGCCAACTGTTCGCTCCCCTCCAGCTACAACCGACCCAATGCCTATGGAGTATCACCGCCCCCTGGCCATTTACAATCTAGGGAATAGACTTGGTTGGGCCCTTCCCCCAGGCCAGCGGCCAGAGAAGGTTCCTGTTCGTGATGGTTGTTTATTTCTCTAAGTGGCTGGAAGTTAAGGCATTCGCCAAGGTAACCTCCCTGGTCATCAGGAACTTTGTTTGGGGGGAGATTATCTGCCGTCATGGTTTGCCTATGGCCATTGTCACAGACAACGACCCTCAGTTTGCAAGCGCCGATTTCAATAGCTTTTGCGGGCAGCTCGGGATCGATATTAGTTTCGCCTCGATTTATCACCCTAGGAGAAACAGGCAAGTGGAGGCGGCGAACAAGATCATTGTTAACATCCTCAAAAATAAGGTAGAGAAACTGAGAGTAAGCTGGGTGGAGCAGCTCCCTTCGATCCTCTGGGCCCTTTGAACCATACCCAACACGGCGACAAGAGAGACTCCTTTCAAACTCTCCCATGGGTGCGAGGTTGTACTTCTGATAGAGTTTGAGGTCTGAACCCCTTGGGTGGTCGAGGCCGAAGAGGGCAGAGAGGAATGGAGGGACGAGAATAAGGAGGAGTTGTGGTTCTCACTCGACATGGTTGAGGAGCTGCGAGACCTCTCTGCCGTCAGGCAAGAGGAAGCGAAGAGAAGAATGGCCAAATACTTTGACAAGCACGTTAGGGTCAAACAATTCGTGGAAGGAGACTTGGTCTTAAGAAAAATGGATGCCGCGGGGAGGTCAGCCACCGTGTGGAAGCTCAATCCCAATTAGGAGGGACCATACATTGTACAAGAGGCGTTGATGTCAGGAGGGTACCGCCTCTGGAATGTGGAGGGTAAGACCCTAAGTCTCACCTAGAGTGGTGATGACTTAAAATGTTTTTTCCCCTGAATCATGTAAATTTCGTTTCAGTTTCTAATAAAGCTTATGTTGATGAACTTGTGCCCTGACGGTGAAAAGTGCAAATGCGAGTCTACCCCATACCCTGAGAAGATCCCGTTGCCAGGCTCCCACCAGGCAGGCAGGGCTGGATGTCACTCGGAGGAGTCTACCCCAGACCCCGAGCAAATCTCGCTGTCAGGCTCCCATCAATCTACTAGGGTTGGAAGTCACTCAGAGGAGTCTACCCCAGACCTCAAGAAGATCCCGATGTCAGGCTCCCATCAAGCTGGCAGGGCTTGAAGTCACTCAGAGGAGTCTGTCCTAGACCCTGAGCAGATCCCGCTGTCAGGCTCCCATCAAGCTAGCTGGGTTGGATGTCACTCGGAGGAGTCTATCACATACCCGGAGCAGATCCCGCTGCCAGGATCCCATCAAGCTCGCAGGGCTGGAAGTCACCCAGAGGAGTCTGTCCCAGACCCCGAGTAGATCCCGCTGCCAGGCTCCCATCAAGCTGGTAGGGCTGGATGTCACTGTACCAGACCCCGTGCAGATCCCGCTACAAGGCTACAACCAAGCTGGCAGGGATGGATGTCACTCAAAGGAGGCTGCCCCAGACCCCAAGCAGATCCCGCTGTCCGGCTCCCATCAAGCTGGCAGGGTTGGATGTCACTCGGAGGAGTCTGTCTTAGACCCCGAGCAGATCTCGCTGCCAGGATCCCATCAAGCTGGCAGGGCTGGATGTCACTCGAAGGAGTCTTTCCCAGACCCCGAGCAGATCACACTGTCAGGCTCCCATCAAGCTGGCAGAGATGGAAGTCACTCGGAGGAGTCTGTCCCAAACCCCGAGCATATCCCACTGTCAGGCTCCCCTCAAGCTGGTAGGGCATGATTCCACTCGGAGGAGTCTGTCCCAGACCCCGAGCAGATACCGCTTCCAGGCTCTCATCAAGCTGGTAGGGCTGGATGTAACTCGGAGGAGTCTGCCCTCGACCTCGAGCAGATCCCGCTGCTAGGCTCCCACCAAGCTGGCAGGGCTGGATATCACTAAGAGGAGCCTGCCCCAGACCCCGAGCAGATCCTGCTGCCAAGCTCCCATCATGCTGGCAGGGCTGGATGTCACTCAGAGGAATCTGCCCTAGACCCCTAGCAAATCCTGCTATAAGGCTCCCATCAAGCTGGCAGGGCTGGATGTCACTCGGAGGAGTCTGGCTTAGATCCAGAGCAAATCCTTTCAAAAAAACCAGGGTTGGACGCAACTCCGGGAGCCCGCTCAGACCCCCACTGACCGACGTGGGCGGGGCAACTCGGCAGGAGCAGTGTATAAGGGAAGGAGCTAGTCGCCCTCATCACGAATGGATAAGCGGGCCGAAGAAAGGATCTCGTCAAGATGGCGAGCCAAGAGAGCTTACCCCGGCCTAGAGATAGGCGGGTCCCACGGAAGGGGTCTAGTCGGTGACTTGGTCGTGCCAAGACCCCCAGAAAGCCGGCCCGCACAAAGTCCAAACGCAGGCTAGGGTTTTTTCACCCACCTAATGATGCGAATGGGGGTAGCGAGCCCGAATGGAGTAAGTGAGTCGCCCCCTCACATCGCGGCTATCTAACTTACCCCTCGCTCCTAAGCCTAAGTTCAGAGTCTAAAACGAACGGACAACCCACTCGCTCGCTCACAACCGCAACGTCCAAAAGAACATTAAAGAATAAAAATAATCATAATAAGTGTGAGAATCAAGGGGCGAATGCGAGAAATAAAGATATTCGCGTTTCAGATCAAAAAAGAGCTATGTACATTGGGAAAATCAAAAAGGGGTTAACTATTACAAAAACTGGGCTCTGGCAAGTGTTACTGCCGCGGTAAAAGTGGGATGAATACAAGCTCTCGGCATGGCGAGCCCTGAACGGAGGGCCCATATATACGGTGGTAGGACCCATCGCCCATCTCTGGTACTGGAAGGAACAGCTCCGGTACCACCTCGCTCACCAGAAGCTTGGCACCATCGTCCTTGATGAGGTTGGCCCTCTGTAGTGTCTGGAAGGTGTATTTCACCTTGCCGGCCACATTCTTCTGCATCATCACCTCGATCTCATGATGGCTATAAAGAGCGAGCTGGCAGCCACTTGTAGATGATGGAGGGGCAGCCGCTACAGCCTCCAACGTGTCCACCCGCTTCTAAAGTGCCTGCTTCTCCTGTTGGAGGGTGGCGATCTTAGTGCCCAATGGGTTGGCCGTCACCGCGTCCTGTGAAAGGGAGAACACCTAAGTTAAGTCGCGCGGGAGGGAGGAAAGGTTGAGGAAAGTTGAGAAACCTACCACTCTACCTAGGTACCGAGCGAGAGCGGCCTCTGTTGCGTCGGCCCGCTTCCGCAGTTCAACCGCCTCCTCCTGAGCAAGTCTGCGGGCCGCCTCCTTCTCGTCGACTAACTTGTTGAGGGATGGGGCGCTCTTGTCAGGCCGAAGACACCGCCGACCGACCATATGGGCCAGCTCCAGGCTACGAAACTGGGCCCACGCGCTTTCATATATAAACACCCTCGTTGCCATCTCGTCGTAAATGGCGGCGTCCTCTCGCCCGTAGATGCCAAAGGCGAGTTTTTAAGCATCCCCGCTGCTGGTGTCTTCCTCGAAACAGCTCGGCAGCAGCGAGGATATGTAGACCTGGTTGGTCTCCTTGTCCCATTGAAGCAGCGGGACTTCAGACTCGTCCACGGGTCCCTCACCGTAACCAAAGTTGCGGTGCCCCCAGGGGACTGACTTCCCGGTGGGTTGAACCCCCTCTGGCGGCTGCAATGTACCTACCTCTCCGCCAACAGATCTGACGATTGGAGAGGCCACGAGGGCGGGAATGGTGGACGGCTGGCTCGCGGGGGCCTTGCTCTTATCGCGAGCCAGGGGAGGTGAGCCACGCCTTCTTTGATTTCTTGGGCGGTGGCAGGTCCTGAGGCTGCTTGCGGCTGGACCGCTTTACGGGAGCAGGGGTTGAGAACTTACGATGGGTGGTAGCAGCCGCCTCGGCCCAAGCAAGCTCGCCGGTAGCGAGTCACGCGCTCTCATAAGGCGGATGGAGAGGAATTTCGTGGTCGCCTGCAAGAGCGTGAGACTTCGAAAATATTCGATGAGATTAAGAGCGCGTATATGGGTGAACCGCTTACCCTCATCGGGAGGGACGGGGACGAGGTCGTCCAGGTTTCTGCAGAGGTAGACCACCTCAAAGTTCTTCCCAACGAAGAACCCGAACAACCCCGCTTCATGACCCCCCAGGGCCGGGGGGGGGGGGGGCGGAAGCTCGCCTCGCTGAGTTAGACTGGCGAGAAGGGTATGTTGCCGAAGTCCCCCTTGACAAATATGAACTTCTTGAACCAGTTGTGGATCTTGTTGACGGTCTCCCGCACCTTCACGTTGCTACTAACGAAGCAGGCGGTCCTGTCTTTGTTTGCCCGGAAAGAGAACAGCTTGCGGAATACCGCGATGCTGAACACGATCTTCTCCTCTTGCAGGAAGCAGGCGAACCCGACGATCACTGCAACGGAGTTCGGGGTCATCTTCCCTGGGACCACCCCATAGTACTTGAAGATCTGGAAGGCTTCCGGTCATAGGGGTAGCAGGAGGCCCTCCCCGAAGTGGGCCGTGGGGAACGCAAGCTCGCCAGTGAAAAGTTCGTTTATCCGTTCCTCCTTCCTGGGCCGCCTCGCCTCTAAACCGGGCGGGACAAAGTGACCGACTGTATCTAAAAATTCTCTCCCGGTAAGGACGGCGAGAGGGAAATCGTGCTCGGAGAAGGTCCAAGCACATTTGCTCCTCCCTTCCGCCTCTCCACTGCCACCACCCATCCTGTAGAAATCTTGTCGAGCGGGACAGGGGATTTCTCGCAAAAAGCCAGGGGAAGGAAGAAGTCTTAAATATGGTAGGTGAGGAAGGGTCGGCAGGGCCTATTTATAGAATGAGAAAGGGCGAGAAAAATAACCCTTTTGGCGGGAAGAGTGCGAATAGAAATATAGCCCCGACATTTCGACTTCTGAACCCAACCCGGGTCATCGTCAACCCGTCAGTCGGCCGCGAAATGCCTGCACTCGCGCCCGCATAGTAGAAGAGAGGCCGCAATGCGGGACAACCGTGACCCGCACGCGAGTCAACTGTCGCGCGACCCGCGAGCAGCCGACTCGCCTTCGCTAGTACTAAATAACAATGGCAAGGCAAGGCGACTCAACAAGGCCAAACCCGCCTGAAAGAAAGCTGGCCGAGCCAAAGCGCCTTGCTCGCACCTCCTATAGAGATCGAAACATCTACACAACCAAAAGAAAAATTGAAGCAAATACTTGCCCGTGGCGGGCGAGAGTGGTCCTGAATTATTACAAATATTCAAATTGTGTGAAGCAAAGAAGTTAGCACCCTGAGCATTTCGACCACTGCATGCGGAGGCGATTCAGACCTGGCAGATCACAACCTGCGAGGGGGGGAACTCAATACTTGATCCACTTCCACCTACCTCCCCTTCCCGTGCTGTTTCGGGGCGGTACGCGAGGGTAGTGATACTCGCGGACCGCCAACAGCTCCCACTTGTTCCGATCAATCTGCTCCGAGGCACGCCTCAGTCTCCCCTCAGCTCGCGTAATATGTATACCCGGAGAGGTTGCCCCGTCCTCATCAGATTGACATCTCGCTTCTTCCAAAGCCGCGAGTCGCTCCTCCGTCTCGGCCTTATCCTTCTCCACTCTGTCAAAAACCTCCCATAGTAGTAGCGTGTTCTTTTGGAACAGTTGCGTTACTTGCGTCTTCATCTTCTCGGCATTAAGCGGGTCTCCCAAGTATTCTGAGATGTGGTCCGTGTCGGGGGGAGGTGAGTACCCTCCGCTCATCTCGGAGTCGGAAGAGGAGATCGCATTATAGCCTGCAAAAATAAGGTAAGAAGAAGCGATGACGGTAAGCGGGCTAAAGCCAGAGGATTTACCTGGTATCGACAAGTCGCCAGCACCATCAGCAGGCCGAGAGGTGCCCGGCTGACCCTGGAAGGGTTCTCCTCTAAGAGTAACGAAGGGTTTCCCCAGGCCATTGGTCTTTGGCAACAGAAGCGCCGCAGGAGGGATAGGCGCCCTTGGCAAAGGACTAGCGACCCGATCGACCGCCACCAGGGCGGAGCACCCAGGTCTCCCTCATTTTCCCTATCTACCCGAGGCATCTCCTACCAAAAGGAAAGGAAAATCAGGAAGCAGGGCCGTGGATCAAACAGGAGAAACGTATATACCTCAGGGATGACCTCGACACCGCCGGCCAAGCTGGAGGCGGGGTCATCGGGCACCAAAGACCGCCGGACGATCTTTGCTTTATTTGGCTTGAAAAGGGGGCCAGGCGACCCGCGCACCAGCCACGGGGCAGTTTCGAGAGCCGCATTACAGGCACCATCCCTCGCAGCCGCCAAACGAGCCCGCATCTCCGCAGACATAGGCATCTTCCGACTATAGATCGCAGAAGGAGGGAAAGAAGAGGAGTAATCCTAGAGGCCCGATAGCTTATTTATAGCATGAAGGTAGGCCCTCACCGAAAGATTCCCTCCAGCTCAACATGGTTTTCGCCGAACACGTGGGGTTGGATGTTTCTTTCCGAGCCTTTTGCAAAGCTCGCAAAGAGCGGGGATTATGTACAATCCCGTATTCGCCGAAGGGACTCAAGCAAGCAGGCAGGTTGACCCCGGACCGCTCCTCCAAGGGTCGCCCAGGCGGGTCAGCCTTGCCCGCCTCTCCTAGGCGGGTCAGCCTCCAAGGGTCGCCCAGGCGGGTCAGCCCTGCCCGCCTTTCCTAGGCGGGTCAGCATCAGCCCTCCGACCGGCACCCCTTAGGCGGGTTAGTCCTGCCCGCCTCTCCTAGTATGTACAACCCCGTATTCACCGAAGGGACTCGGGCAAGCAGGCGGGTCGACCCCGGCCCGCGCCTCCAAGGGTCGCCCAGGCAGGTCAGCCTTGCCCACCTCTCCTATATGGGTCAGCCTCCAAGGGTCGCCCAAGAGGGTTAGCCCTGCCCGCCTCTCCTAGGCGGGTCAGCCTCAGCCCTCCGACCTGTGCCCCTTAGGCGGGTCAGTCCTGCCCACCTCTCCTAGGCGGGACACCCTCGGCCCACGCCTTCCCAGGCGGGCCGTCTCAAACCAGCGTCCCCTAGGCGAGCCAGCCCCAGCCCGTGACTCTTGCCGAGTAGAGGCATTGAAGGGCTACTCGCCCAGTCCTCAATGGGGGGATTCCTTACCATTTTGCCCCTACAAGCCTTCCCTTAGCCAGCTAGAACGGCGGAGTCTCGCTGTTAGCAGACCTGGGTGGACTGCGCATAGCCAATAGGGACAGCAGAGTTCGGCTATTGGCAGGACAGCCCAAGGGGCTTTCAGTAGTTTCAGGCCAACAGAGGTTAGTTATTTGCAGACCGTTTTCATAAATCTATAAATAGGACCCAAGGGGTATCTCAAAAGGTATGCTTACTTATCTCCCAGTCTCCTAGCGCTTTCTGAGGTACCTTAGCCCGGCATTTGGCTAAGGAGGGGAAGCGCTCAGTGATAGTCCGGGTGTGTGGTGGGACCTCCGCGTCGGGCCCTTGGGCTAGTCCTTTGCTCTCTTTTCCTTGTTGTTTTTCTTGCAGGAGCTAAGTAGGTGTGCGACCACCCCTTCCCCAAGGGGTAACTCCACAAAAGGCCGACTTTCTGTTTCAACACTAATGTAAATAAATTACTGAACTGAAATTTGAGTAGTACAAAAAAAGAACTGTGGAATCTAAAATACTGAATAAATGAACAAAATTAGAAAAGACAAATTCTTAAGTTTCATCTCCATTGCAGGATGCAAGTTCACTTCAATCTCAGTTAATAGGAGACAAGTTCAGTTCAATCTCGGTTCTTAGGAGGCAAGTTTAATTTAATCTCTATTCATATGAGTCAAGTTCAATTTCATCTCCATTTTTTGGAGACAAGTTTAGTTAAATCTCCATTCATAGGAGGCCAATTCCGACAATTCTGCTGTGAGTTTTTTATATTTCTCTATATTAGGGTCCGCCGAATAGCTGAGTTATACAAATACATTAGTTGGATATTTTTAGGGTGTCTTATCAGACTTGCTTTCATATATTAGAGCTTTATTATATATTCGAGCCTCCCATTATAATTACTTCGTTCGACCGTTGAGACTTAAAATATACACAATAGGTTCATCACCAGATCTTTTGACTTTAATTGCTTGCGTTCAAGCGAATCAAGATATTTATTTATGATTGATATAAATATTTTTTCTTTTAAACCTCATTTAATCGATAAATACGAAAAGGCGTCAGAAAAATTCGAATATTGAACTCGAAGATGGATTTGCCTTAACATGATCCCCATAGTTTTCTCAAATCATTTAGAGCTGGGTTTTGACTTTAAATTAATCATTTGCTTCAAATTAACCATTGTAATAATTTTCAAAAAAAAATTTACCTAATCAAAAATTCCGATATTTTTGTCGAAGGTTGATATGATCACTAAAAGACTTTTGTAATTTTTATCAAATTTATATTAATAACTTGGCGCTCCATATAATTTTTAAAATAGGAATTGGACACTTCTTAAGATCTTAAAAAAATTAAAGTTCCTCAAAAATATATCAAAATTTACTAGCGTGTTTACAATCATATGCCTGCCATCCATATGTTATTTCAAATTTTTTTCCTTAATATAAAGGCCTCTGTTAAATTAAAAACAACATCTCCTATATTAAATTCCTAAAAAATATAAGATTTCTTAATAAATTCCATTAAAAATTTAAAGGGTGTGTCTCAATATAATGCATATCATAAAAAATATTTGGACATTTTGATTATGTATATTCACCTCTGGGATTTTTTTTAATGAAAAGAAATGATTTATTCAAATTTTTAAAAATAGCAAATTATTATCAAAATTCCCTAAATATATACAAAGGGTGTATTTTGGTTCTGAACATCTCCTCAAATTTTGTAGAATTTTCCCATCTATTTAAAAGTCTGTGTTAATACAAAAACATAACATTTTACTTTATTTTAATTTTAAAAAATACTAAACTTTGATAGAAAAATCTCAATTTTTTTCTAGAGATGCTCCTCACTGATATGCACAACTTTTGTATTCAAATTTTTCTTAGTTTACCCGCAAAAAAGTGGAGAAGCCATTATTAAATTTAATTATGAAATTAATATATTTTTTTTCCATCTTCCTGTACGGAAACTCATGAATTGTGGGCTGCTATAGCCACTAGTCAGTCGTAGCTCTGCTCCAGACGAATTTTCGGGGCATAGTGTGTTAGCAAAATAAGCCGGTTTTAGCCACACCTGGGTACTTGTTTGTTGTCCTATAAAAATAACTCCATAAGTCAAAGTTTATCTTTAAATCCACTTGACTTATTTCTATGCATATCTCCTCCTGTATATTTATAAAAGGAAGTGTAATAGCAATTATAAAAATAAGAAAATCAATAAGCATATCCTCAGCTCCTCTTCTTCTTTCAATTTTGAATTGTCTGGTTAACAATTCACAATTCGTATTAGAGCACTTAAGCTCTTATCGAGTTAACATCATCGGATATGCCTTCCTCTTCAAACTCATCCTCGTTTGTATACTCTCATTCAACAATTCCTATTTTTGTTGGAGAGAAATATGACCATTGGAGCATCCAAATGAAGTTTGTTTTTATATCACAAGGCTTGTGGGAGCTCGTTAGTTTGGGTTCTCAATTGCCGGCTTTACCTGAGGTTAGTAGTAAAAGTTCTGAAACATCAGTAATAAAACAAATAGAAGAAATTCAGTTAAAGGATGCCCATGTCGTGTCTATCATCCATCAAGGAGTTTCATAGGCTATTTTCCCACGAATAATGGGTGCTGAAACAGCTAAAGAGGCTTGGGATACTCTTCAAATAGAGTATAAAGGAAGTACAAAAGTGATGGAAATGAAATTACAATGTTTTTTGACTTAATTTGAGTAGATTAGAATGCAGTCAGGGGAATCAATTGATGCCATTATTGCAAGGACTGTTAAATAAATCAACCAAATTAGAAACTTTGGAGGCACCATTGAGGATAACACGATTGTGCCAAAGCTTCAAAGAAGTTTAACTGCGCCTTTAATCCAGCAGTAATGGTAATCGAGGAGTACAAATACATCAAAAGATTATCATTAACTGAGTTAGCAGGTTCTCTAAAGGCACATGAAGATAGATTGCAAAGGGATTCCCTTCCTTTAGGACAAGTGTTCAAGGCTAAAGCCTCCTTTAAACAATATTCTACAAAACAATTTTTAAACTCTGGGCAAGTAAATCTTACTACTGGGATTAAACCTCAAAAGGGTAAACAAAAAGTAAAATGGCCAGCTAAAAGAAACATCTCAAAAGATACAAAGCATCAAAAATATTGCATCATTTGTGACAAACAAACACACGACTCAAAGGACTGTTTTTCAAGATGTAAATGATGTAGAGTGCCTAATCACTTAGCCAAAAATTGTTGGCATAATAATTCTAAGCAAGCTCAATTTATTGAAAAAGGTAAAGAACCATAAGAAGAAAATGAAAAGGAAGAGATGTTCTACTCTTGTATGCAAGCCTCTATAAAAGAGAAGGCAATATGGTATGTAGACAGTGGTTGTTCTAGCCACATGTCAAATAATAAATCAAATTTGATTTCCATAGATGAGGAATTCAAATCAGTTGTTCATCTTGGAGATTGAAACACAGTTCCCATAGAAGGTAAAGGAGTTGTATCTTTCACCTCTCAAGGGGGAAAATTACGTACCATACCAGATGTCAATTATGTACCTTCTCTGGCCCAAAATTTACTTAGTGTAGGACAGTTCCAAAGTAACTGATATGAACTTTTGTTTACATAAGTTTCCTGCAAGATTAAAGAAAGACAAAGTGGAAATATTATAGCTGCTACCAACAAAACACATAATAATGTGTTTACTCTAGACACGTCAATTTCTTCATTTCATCCGCTCTCCAGTAAACAATAGATGCAAGTTGCATCAATATCCACCTTATGGCGTGCAAGGCTTGGCCATGTTCACTGGGAAAGCATGCAACTCATGTCAAGAAATAAGTTAGTAAAAGGTCTACCAGATACTAAATGGGAAAAGGAGTTTTGTGACGATTGTGCAAAGGCCAAAATACAAGCTCTCCCTTATCAAAGGCTGAAGAATATTCAATCCAAATAACCTTTGGATTTAATCCATGCTGATCTCTGGGGCCCATCAACAACAACATCAATAGGAGGTAAATTTTACTTTCTACTTCTAGTAGATGATTTTACCGGTTTTATGTAGATTTATTTCCTATCTCAGAAATATGAAGCTTTATACACTTTTAAAATGTTTAAAGTTGCAATAGAAAAAGAAATGGGATTACCTATTAAATGTTTGAGAACTGATAGAGGAGGGGAGTTCACATCTAATCAATTCTCAACATTTTGTATGTCACATAGAGTTAGAAGAGAATACACTGCTCCTTATTCCCCTCAGCAAAATTTAGTCGTTGAAGACGTAACAGGACTGTCATAGAAATGGAAAGATGTCTTCTTCTTTCAAAACAAATGCCAAAAGAGTATTGGATAGAAATAAGTAAGACAGATGTATACCTCTTAAATAAAACACCCACAAAGATTTTTAAAGATCTTACTCCTTATGAGAAATTGTATAAAAGACAACCATCAATTTCTCATCTCAAAATATTTGGGTGTCTCTATTTTTCCATTATTCAAGCAATTAATAGAGAAAAACTTGATAAGAAAGGAGAAAGCTACTTATTTATAGGCTATAGTGATATATCTAAAGCCTATAAGTTGTATAAACCATCTACCAAAAAGGTTGTTATCAGTAGAAATGCATTATTTGATGAAGACAATACATGGCAATGGCAGTCAGATTCTATAATACCTGTAAAGGTTAAGCCTAGTACAAGCTCCATCCATTTTACAAATAATCAAGAAGATTCTATTGAAACAGTTGTGACTGGTCCAGAATCAGATGAAGATTCCTCATCACCGCAACACACCCGAACTATTCAAGATCTATATTAAAGCACTAAGGTTGCTTTTGCTGTTTTCACACCCACTGTTTTTGAAGAAGCAGTTAAGGGAAAGTGTAGAGAAGGGCTATGGATGAAGAAATGCAGTCTATAGAATGAAATAAAACATGGCATTTAGTTTAAAAACCTGAAAATAAAAAAATAGTTGGTTTGAAGTGGGTGTTTAAAACAAAACTAAATGCAGATGGAACTTTAGCTAAGTATAAAGCTCGGTTAGTTGCCAAAGGCTATGTGCAATAATTTGGCATAGATTTTAATGAAACCTATGCTCCTGTGGTAAGGATGGACACAATACAGCTACTATATGCATATGTAGCTCAACATTCTTTTCCAATCTTTCATTTAGATGTAAAATCTGCCTTCTTAAATAGAGATATAAAAGAAGATATTTTTGTAGATCAACCTCTATGCTATCAAAAAAAAGGAAAATAAGCAGTCAAAGTATACAAATTAGTAAAAGCTCTAAATGGCCTTAAACAGGCTCTAAGAGCTTGGAATCAAAATATTGATGCTTTTATATTAGCACAAAATTTTACTCCTTGTCCAAGTGATCCATCCCTATATATAAAAAGACATAAAAATCATATTATGTTAGTGGGATTATATGTTGATGACCTACTGGTCACATGAAGCTGCCCTAAAATGATTACTGCATTCAGAGAAATGATGCAAGTAAGATATTAGATGATTGATTTAGGATAAGTTTAGTTCTTCTTAGGTTTGGAGATCAAGCAAAAAACCACAAGGTATTTATATTTCTCAACATAAATATATATTAGATGTTCTAACCAAATTTCAAATGTCTAAATATAACTCAACAATAACTCCCATGGATACTGGAGTAAAGCTCTCCAACTTTATGGAAGAAGACAAGGTTTCAGAAACCTAATTTCGATCTCTTATAGGATCTTTGAGTTATCTTACTCATACACACCCCGACATCGCAATTGTAGTGAATATTGTGTACCGTTTCTCCAGCAATCCTTTAATTTCTAAAATGATTACAGCAAAAAGGATACTAAGGTATCTCAAAGGGACGTTGTATTTGGGTCTAATATATGCCAAGGATCATGAATATGAGTAATAAGGTACTGAGATTTAGATTGGGGTTCTAGCATTGATGATCGGCGGAGTACAAGTGGGCATATTTTCTACTTTGGATCCAAGGCTGTTCTATGGGCTTCTCGCAAACAACCTATTGTGGCACTATCTACCATATAGGCAGAGTACGTTGCTTTATGCAATGCCTGCTGCGAAGCCTTATGGCTAAAAAATATATTATCAGAAATTGAAGGAGAAGAAAGAAAGGATCTTATAACTCTCTACTGCGACAATACATCAACCATTCATCTTGCAAAAAACCCGGTAATGCAGAGAAAAAGCAAGCACAAAGAGATGTGTTATCATTTCATACGAGAACAAGTGGAGAAGAAGACCGTTGAAGTTAAACATTGCTCAACTTCAGATAAGCTCGTCGATGCCTTAGTGAAGCCTTTGAACAGGATGCGCTTTCTGGAGCTTTGCGGGGATTTAGGGCTAGGCCTGATAGAAGACCCGACTTAAGGGGGAATATGTTAGCAAATAAGCCGGTTTTAGCCCAACCTGGGTACTGGTTTGTTGTCCTATACAAATAACTCCATAAGTCAAAGCATATCTTTAAATCCACTTGACTAATTTCTATGCATATCTCCTCCTGTATGTTTATAAAAGGAAGTGTAATAACTGTTATAAAAGTAAGAAAATCAATAAGCATATCCTAAGCTCCTCTTCTTCTTTCAATTTTGAATTATCTTGTTAACAATTCACATTGTGCTCCCTCTGGGGGTTGTCAAACTGTCTGGCACCGCCGGAAAAGTGCCTTATAGAGCAATTCTTTAAGCAAGCATGGTGGCGCCGCAACGGCACTCTAGCGGCTAGAGTTTGAATGTGATGCATCCAAAAAGTAGGGAGGAAGAAGAGGAGGAGGATCAACCTATTGGAGGGGCCTTTCAGTGGTCTCTGGTGAAGTTTCCATGAGAGGTAGTGGATGGAGGAGCTTGGCTTCTCTTTCTCCAGTGAGGTGGATCTCCGCCAAAGGGGGTGGCTGGGGTCGGCTGGTGCTGGGGAGTGGAGTGTTCTCCATTGGGAGGATACAGTGTCCCTTATATAGGACTTGGAGGAGTCCCTTCCCTCTCACCCATGGTGTGGGATCAATCCTCTCATAACACGTATATTACTACGGAGATGAAACCCCCAAAGAACAAATAAGTTTTTAACTTATAAGTCTTACTCTTTTTAATGTCACACACAACTTTATAACAGAAGTTCTTTATATATAACACTTACAAGAGTTTGGAGGATAATTGTTACAATAGTTGATAATCTATTCTAAGTTTAAACTTATACGACTTTACTTCTTCATATTTCTCATTGCAGTTGGTGGCAGTCTTCATTCATTAGGGGGAGGAGTAAGACTTCATTTTTTTGGGTCTTATGCCCAGAACCGCCGTTTTGTGGTGACACCAACTCCCAAGAAGGTCATCTCCACAAATCACTGATTCTGCCGGCAAGTACTCAACCACGTACCATAGATAAAAATAAGTATTCGTAAAACTAAACAAGTCCACAATCAGAGTGCAATATATGAAGTCCAAAAAAAATAAAAGATGAGCAACATGAAATAGTAAATATGAAAGGAAAGATAAGAGGGCTCTGACCCAGTACATATGATCCTCACTACATAACGCTTGCTGAAGAAAAGCTACAAATCACTCACAGAACCCGTGATTGCTGCTACTACTCCTGGATTAGACTGGTTCACCTCCTCCTGCATTCTGTCCTAGATGTGTTGGGTCCCCTAGTGTTGCATCATGTCTCCTAGCTGGAGTTCCTAGTGTTATGCACATCAGGATGTTATTTAAAACTAAGTCTTGGTCGCCCTCCACCCCCTAAGACAGCTAGGCATCATGTGGGGGAGGATCAAGAGCAAGGTATTGAAAGTGGAGAGTAAATAAGAGCAGATGATCGTGGCCCTAGATACCATAAGCTAAAAAATCTATCATAATTTTCTCAGGTAAATAATTGAAACAAAAGTAAAGGAACAACATAATGGAAACAATAATGAGAAGTAGAGGTAGAGCAGCTAACTATCATCACAGAGAAAGTAATCTCAATTTTTACGGATGCCCATACAAACTTATAAATTAAGGGGTCGTTTCGTAAGGCCTAACATATAAAAGATCCCATAATAATTTATGCGTTAGGGGTATATAAGTTTTATGCAATATTATGTATGATCTGGAGTTCCATGCATGCTAATTAACATGTCCCACACAATGCAACACACCCACTTATCTCTATGAGAACATACCTATAGTTCCACCATTTGGAGTTAGCTAAACTCTCAGGTACCTCTCATTGTGGCAAACAGAGGCATTGTGCTGGGCCTCTCCACTCCTAGGTCGGTATTCACACTAATAAGCCTAGACCTTGCATACTACACGGTACACCCACAATCAGGTGCTATTGAGTCTCCTGTACTAATGCTGGAAAAACCACTAATCACTTTTGGATATATGAATACATACAGTTGCCTAATCAACATATCGACATCGGTGTGAACGACTGTCCAATAACAAAGACCCACTACTTTAATGCACATCCACATATGCTATAAAAGAGCTCTCGATCCAATGGCTCACCCGACCAAACCATCAAATCTATCAAACACCAACTCCATCGTTCGTGAGTCTAAACAAACTATCATCCCGTAGTGACGGGGGGGGGGGGGGGTGAATGTGTGAATTTCATGATTTTCCCAAAATGATTTCTTTCACTAATCACAATTTAATTATTTTGATGAAAATGATATTTAACAACGAGAATACAATATTTTATCATCCAAAAATTGTACTAAAATTTCCAGAGGACTATAATGATCAGAAATTGTCACTGCCCAAATTTCATGATCTTCTAATTTCATTTAGCCACATAATTAAATTAATGAAGAAAATTACACCTAGGGCAATTTGTGAAGGAACCTCTTCATAATTACTTCCAAAAATTGAAATAAAATTAACAAGGCATCATAGTGATCTAAAAGGTTTACTGGCAAAGTCTCATAATTTTTTTCAGTACACAATTTGTCATAAAACAATTTATTTCTCTAGACAAAAAATTCTAGAATTACAAAGTAGGTATTGTAATTCTTCAACAAAAAATTACAATAAAATTTGCAGACAAAAATATCATCAATATAGGCCCACTAGCCAAGTTTCGTGATCTTTCAATACTATTTGGACATATATTTTTGCAATTGATAAGAAAGTTCTTATTCTAAATAATAAGTGGTTTGTGGGGGAAGAATACTTATAAAATTATAATTAAATTATCCAAAGTGTCTTTTCGTCCAATGAGGCTATCTACAAAATCCTGATACAATACTTGGAGATGTGGCCCCATTTCCTTTATTAGTCTTAATAGGTAGTCCTACGGTTGAACTAGGTTTCAAGGCACTTTAGCCCTAGATGCTCCCTAAACAAGTTATATGGGTTTCTCAAGTGATAGTAATGTAGTGGCAAAGGTTTCACCTCATTTGGTTGAGGGGCTGGTCACTCAACCTTAGTAAGTGCACTTTTGAAGAACGAGGCATATTATCACAAGGTGACCAACTTTGGTCACTAGATTACCCCATCAAATCAACTCATAATGGGCTGTTATATTTTTTCATGGGCATATAATGACCCCTCTAGTCATCCACCAGATTTTGGTGGAAATTTGAGGTCATTAGACCTTATTTTCACCACATGTGTGAATTATTAAATTATTACAAAAAATAAAGAAAAATCATCTTCAAAAATTCTGATTTTTTGATATGTTTGGGGCCATGGCCAGACCAGCCTATGGTAAAATTTTCAAGAAATTTGACTGAGTGGACCACTGGGGGAACTCATTTAAATTTTTGATTACCCTTTGGACACCCTGCACCAAAAAGTGTGCCGAGAAAAATCCAGTGGTCCCAATTAGTTCATTCTAATTTTTATTAAACTAGACACCAATGGCTATGTTTTCTATATTGTCCACATTTACAGAAAAGGCTTCTATCTATTTTTAATAATTAAAACCAAATGACTAAAATAGTGTGACAAAAATGAAATTATTTACATTTATTAAAACACGGCCTGCGCTTATCAGATCGAGACGATCCAACGTTCGTGGGTCAACATTCCCGATGAGCCATGGGCGGTGATTGAATCTTACTTGTGATATTCCAGCTCTAATACCCGGCAATCCGACCACCTCCCTGGTCAGCCACTGCTACCACCACCTCTGTTGAGGTGGTGGCTATCGCCTGACGGCAGCACGGCCGCTGGAGAGGACATTTCTTGGCGAACCCAAGGGGTTAATTTTCAAGGAAAATATCTCATTTTTCCCTCACTGATCGGGCTCGATTGAGCCCGATTTCTCCACCTAATGATCTATAGATCTAGCACAGAGGAAGAGGAAGAGGACTGGACCTGCACGTGGGCTTAGTGGCGAGTGAGGTGGTGGTGTGCCATAGTCGATGACCTCCAAGCTCTTCCTTGCCTATTTCTCAATACTTTACCCAAACCAGTGATGTAAAGGTTCGTTTTGATTGCTTGGGAGCTTTAAAACTAATGGAGGGGTCAAATTGGGGAGCGGGAGGGTCAAAGCGTGAATGGACATTAATGACCTTGAATCAAGTTTTCAACCACCATTAAACTCTTGCCATTCTTCACCTACGAGGCGTGGAAAACCCTTCCATCTCCTCCAAGTTGATCAAGGGGAATGAATGAGCCATTAATGGGGCAGTTGAGTGCCTCATGGCCTTCCAAAGCCGTGAATACCCCTCTTTCTCTGTCCTTCCTTAAATGAAACCCCCACTTTCTCTCTCCTAGTCACCCCACCAAGAATTTTAGAGGCATTCTAGGTAATTATCACTTACTATAGCTAGTGGGCAATCATAATTGGGCCTAGCCTAATTGGATTGAAGTTGGGCTTAACTCTCCTCCCCATTTTGGGCTTGGTTTGACCAAGGTTGACTTAGGGGAGTTGACATGGTCAATTGAGTGGGTTGACTGATCAAATATATCTCTTGAGTCCCTTGCCATGACCCAAGTCTATTTGTGGCTTGGTGTAATTAATTTGGGTCAAGTTATGGCAATTTGACCTAACTAGGGTTAGGGTGTACTCCAGTTAACTTGTCCTCTTTGGTTGATCCTAAATGGGTTTTTAGGGCACTAAAGGGGCCTTATAGGATTGAAAGTATTATGGTGGGGTCAAATAGTCAAGTTGGGACCCAGAAACCAAACCTTAGGCTAGGTGATCAGAAATTGCTATTTGCTGACCAAGGTGATTTCACCTATTTACCTATGCACTCATGGTCCTCTTGGTTTTCTTATAGCTTTGTCATGACCTTGTTATGAAAAAAACTCCATAGGTGTCTGGTTGTTTGTGGTATGTTACAAATACCAATACATAAAAAAAAAATTCATCCCCGAAATTAAGGTTAGTCCTATAGGGTTTGCACTAAAAATTACTGAAGGTGAAATTCTTGCCTGCCGTGAAGAGTTTCGGGTACTTCTGCTGCATAAGATCCTGAAGCTCCCAGGTGTGCTCCTCTTGTCCATAATTCGACCATCGGACCTTGTCCAGCGAAACCTTCTTTCGTCGCGGGACTCGTACCTCCGTATCATCTATCCTGACTGGCTTTAGACAAACTGATCGTTCAGATTCTATTAGGACAGCCACGGTGGAAATCTACTGCTCTGGCCATTTGAGAGCCCTCCTAAGAGAAGAGACGTAGAAGATGTCATGTAAGCCTACCAACTCGGGCGGTAGCTCCAGTCTATAGGCCAAAGGGATAATTCACTCCATAATCCAATAGGGCCCCATATATCTTGGATTGAGCTTATTTCGCCTGCATACCTACGAGACTCCATACATCGGGCATATCTTAAAGAATACCCAGTTTCCAACTCGAAACTCCACCTAACGATGTTGCGTGTTGTAGTATTTGGCCTGTCTACTCTGGGCCTCCAACATTCTATCAAGAATAAGTCGTATCTGGGGATCCGTGTCCACTATAAACTTTAAGCCAAGAGACTTCAGGTACTCAACCAGGACCCATCATAATGGAGTCCTGCAGCTCCATCCATATAATGCCTTATAGGGGGGCCATGGCTATACCGAACTGATGACTGTTGTTATAATAAAATTCAATGAGCGGAAAAAGTCGTTCTCACGGCTCCCTGCGGTCCAGGATACATAAGGGCAAGAGGACCTCCAATGTCCGATTAGTATGCTCTGTTTGCCCATCTGTCTAGGGGAGGAATGCAGTGTTGAATGTCAATCAAGTGCCAAGGTAAGCCTGGACTTCCCTCCACTCCTTAGAGAAGATGCACCAAGTGTGGAATGAAGCCATGCTTCGATAAGATTTGCAAAAGTAGGCATCTAACATCATATGTCCATATAATAGGAGGAAAAGAGACTGAACAGTTCTAAACATGTGAATCATTAACTCTAGCAAAAACAGTTCTGAGTCGGTGGCCATAATGCCCAACATGAACTAACATACCCAAATGTCTCGAGAAGGCACTACAGTGGTGGCAACAAGGTCCAACACAAACTAACAACCCAAACATCTCCAAAGGCACTGTGGTGGTGACAATAGGGTCCAACAAACCTTACAGCCCAAACATCTCTGAATGGACTGTGGTGGTGGCAATAGGGTCTAACACAACCCAACAGTCCATTAGAAAATATCAAGAACCACCAAGTGTAATGATTCACGAGCCGACACCAGGTTGGTGGTCCTTTATCGACTACCAACCATGGGCCACACCTAAACATCCATAAGAACCTATAAAACTCGAACCCAAATACAGGATTTCTCCATAGAAAACAAGGAAGGAAACCCAAAAATCATCCTAAGACCATACTCGATGAATTGGCTCAATTCGGCGAGAAAATTCCTAGTCCAAAAAATGATTTATCGGGTATACTCGACGAATCGACGAAATTAACTTAAGTCCATGGGAATTCGTCGAGTAAAATCAACGCCTCGCTGAGTTCACTCAACGCCTGGACTTAACTCCACTGTTTTTACTTCACTCAAAGCCTTCACTCAAATGTTGCGCCGAGTCCACTTAGCGCACTCAATGCCATCCTAACCATACTTGATAAATTCATCATGATTACACGATGAATCTTACTTAGACTCAGAGACCACTCAATGCTCTCAATGCCAAAACCAAAACACTCAACGACATGCCTGATACTCAGCAAATTCATCATGAACATGACGAATTTGCCTTAGCATTATAGGCACTCAACGCTTTTCACTCAACGAATGCAGAAACACTCAATATCGAGAATATACTCAACGAATCCACTTAGTCAAAGATTGATACTCGAAAAATTTGACTCCACTCAATGCCTAAACTATTCGACGACTTTGATATAGTCAAATATTGATACTCGATGAATCTAAATTAATCCAGACTTATACCCGATGGACTTCACTCAGGCTGACCTCACCATATTCTATGATTTTAACCTAATTTGATTGTTCTATTCGACGAATTGGCTTAGAATTGTTGTCTTATACTCGACGTGTTTGTCTTTGGTAACAGTCATATAACTGAAAAATTTTACTGAGACTAACTATCAAATCCGATTAAATTTCCCTTAGACTATCAGTCATATACTACGAATTCACACATAACCGAAAGTCCTACACTATGCAGCAGGTCAATCTTGGTCGAACCCTACCCTACTCCTATTTACGAAGGGGCGGGGTAAGGAAAATAATAGAGAACAAAATGAGAATGAAACTTGGCATGGGGAAGAAATCGCGACATGCCTCAAATCACCCGAATCCGGCCACACAAACGCTCCTTCTACATGATCTAGCCGCAAGAACACCTAGGCAATGATTCCTGAAACTTTTTTAGGAAAACTATGTTCAAAACCACATATCCTAACGTCCAAAAACTCAAGAAACAGGAAAAACTCATCGCATACACATAGATCTCAGCGAGAGTAGTCCGAATCTACTCTCCGATGACGATTTCGAGCACCGGAGCTCCTACAATAACCGACCGAAAGCCTAGAAACGTCCGTCATTCTTCTCTTTCGCAAAACAACGTGACGTCTCGAGAGGATGACAATGGATAGAGTTTCCGTCAAATCTTTAGGCTATTTATACTCATACAAGTAATATAATATTGTATTATAATTAATTACCAAATAAACTTCCAAACAACCCGAAACTACAACTAACTCGAAATTCTACGAAAATCGCACCGCAGCTAATTAATATCGACGTTACGAATCGAATGGTAAAGTCAAAATCAAAATCCGACAACCCAAACTCGGGTAAAAACTCTCCGATGCCAAAAACACCAACTATCCCAAAAAGGCTCCCCCGAGTCCCAAACAAACCCGGCTCGCAAGGGATATCTCAAAAAACACTAGAAATTAGCCAAGCTAATATTATAAGTCAAAAACCTCAGATACCCATGAGCAAAAGTCACGCTCAAGCAACGATACCGGTCAAATACGCGTCAACATAACGCCCTGATGTCAAAAATACGCAACTAAAGGAATTAATATAAATATCAAAAATTAGGGGCGTTATAGCCACTCCCCCTAAAAGAAAGTTTCGTCCGGAAACTTGATACACGAAAGAATCTTCTGAAGAAGGAAAATAACCAAGGGTTATTGAATAGAACACTTACCAAAGAAAGTAGGAGAACAAATGAGGATGAGCCTCCCTTATAGCTGACTCCAACTCCCAAGTCGCGCTTTCCACATCTTGGTTTCGCAACAAAACTTTTACTATGTGTATTGTCTTCCTTCGCAACACTTGATCTTGAGTATCCAGAATGCGAACAAGCATCTCCATATAAGAGAGGTTAGGCTATAACTGGGTCACCGAATAAAGAACATTTCGGTCACTAAGCACACATTTTTGTAACCTTCTCACATGAAACACATTGTGCACACCAGGAAAATTTGCGAGCAAATCCATCCTATAAGCTGACACTCCGATGCATTCAACAACTTGGAAAGGTCCCACATATTTGGGATCCAACTTATGGTTCTTTCCAAACCTCTTAACACAAGACATCCGAGAAACCTTGAGAAACACCATGTATCCAACTGCAAATTCTAGATCAATCTTGTCTGATTAGCGTTCTTCTCATAACGCTCCTGATCTATTTGAAGCTTCTCTCAAATATGTGTCACAGAAGTATTCATCTCTTCCAAAGATTTTGGACCCAACAATTGTCCTTCACCAACCTCGGCCCAAAATAAGGGAGTCCTGCAACGTATCCCAAAAGAAGCCTAAAATGGGGCCATCTGCAAGCTCTCCTGATAACTGTTATTGTAAGCAAATTCCATCGATCTCAGTCGCTCGTCCCACGCTCCTCCATGGTCTAAGATGTAATATCTTATCATATCTTCCACAATCTGATTAACTCTCTCTGTCTGACCATTGGTCTACGGATGATAAGTAGTTGAATATCTGAGGTCGGTACCCAACCCTTCCTGTAAACTCTTCCAGAAACGAGTCGTAAACCTGAAATCTCAATCTGACATAATAATAACAGGCACTCCATGTTGTCTAATGACCTCATCCAAATATTACTCTGTTATTTTCTTCATGGAGTATTCAATCTTGAATGGCACGAAGTTAGCACACTTCGTTTGTCTGTCAACTATGACCCATACTGAATTATGTCCTCGGGGATATCTCGACAAACTGGTAATAAAATCAATAGAAATACTCTCCCACTTCTAACTTGAAATCTCCAAAGGTGTCAGCTTGCCACTAGGCCATCCATGATCTGCCTTAACACGCTTGCAGGTGAAGCATTCAGACACAAACTTGGCTATATCATTCCTCATTCCGTACAACCAAATGATTTGCTTCAGATCTTTATACATTTTATTAGAACCAGGGTGGTAGGCAACACTAGAACCATGTGCCTCTCTGCACAACTTAGCTTGAATGTCCTCAACTGAGGGGGATACAAAATCTACCGCGATACTTCAAAATACCTGCATCATCGAATGAAAAGTCTGGTAATTCTCCTTTCTTGGTTCTGCTACGAAGGTGCTACAAATCAGGATCGTCCTTTTTATGTAGCCTTGTAAGTGTAATCCATGAAGGCTCTGCTAATTCCAAGCTACTTGTCGAGTCGCTACTTCCAACTGAGATTCCCATCAATAGAAACTCCTCCACCAAGGATTCCACCAAAAGTTCAAAGATCTGCGCGATCTTTCTACTCAAGGCATCGGCTACCACATTAACTTTGCTCGGATGATATTTGATCTCGACATCGTAATCCGCTGCATATTCTAACCATCTATGTTGGCCCAAATTTAATTCCTTCTGAGTGAAGACGTAGTACAAACTCTTATGGTCCATGTAAATCTTGCATAGAGCTCCATATAAAAGAAGTCTCCACAACTTCAAGGCATAAATTACTGTCGCAAACTCTAAGTCATACGTAGGGTAGTTCTTTTCATGTATCTTTAACTGGCTTGACCCATACACAATTACCTTTCCTTCTTGCATCAAATGCATCAAAGACCAATAAGCAATGCATCCACATAAACGATATACTCTAATCCTTCGGTCGGCAAAGTCAATACTAGAGCAGTGCACAATCACTTTTTCAATTCCTGAAAAGCTTCCTCGCACTTATCGCTCCACACGAACATTGCATTCTTCTGCATAAGCTTTGTTAACGGCACAAACAATGTAGAAAATCCTTCCGCAAACCTTCTATAATATCCTGCCAACCCTAGGAAGCTTCTTATCTCTTTGGGTGTGGTAGGTCTTTTCCAATCCATTACGGTAGCAATCTTTTCTGGGTCAACGGAAATTCCATCCATATTCACAACATGACCCAAAAAGGAACTTGAGGTAGCCAAAACTCACACTTACTCAGCTTGGCATAAAGCTTATGCTCCCTCAAAGCGAATAGAACAAACCGCTAGTGCTGGGCATGCTCCTCAGCACCCCGGGAATAAACCAAAACATCATCTATAAACACAACCACAAAATGGTCCAGAAAATCCTTGAACACTCTGTTCATCTTATCCATGAAAGCAAAGGGTGCATTCGTCAATCCAAATGACATAACCAAGAACTCAAAATGTCCATGTCGAGAATGGAAAGCGGTTCGTAGAACATCCGACTTATGGATTCTCGATTGATGGTAGCCTGAACGAAGGTCAATCTTTGAAAACACTATACTACAACACAACAGATCAAATAAATCATCTATTCACGGCAATGGATATCTGTTCTTGATGGTTACCTTGTTCAATACCCTATAATCGATACGCAACCTCATAGACCCATCCTTCTTCTTTATAAACAACATGGGAGCACCGCAAGGTGAAGTACTTGGCCTAATGAATCCATACTGCAATAACTCATCCATCTGGGTACGCAACTCATCCAGCTCACGCGGGGCTATATTGTATGGTGCCTTGGCAATAGGGCAAGTACCCGACTCCAAATCAATAACAAACTCCACATCTCTCTCAGGCGGAAGTCCGAGAAGACTATTTTGGGAAAACACCAGGAAACTCTCACACTACAGGAACATCCTTGACGCACAACAAACTACCAACAATTTCCAAAATAGAAACCAAACAAGCAAAACAACCAGAATTCAAAAGTTTCCGACCACCTATCGCAGAAATAATCGTGGAATCCTGGCGCAGAAATCCATAAACACTCCTAGGGTGGTTATGTTCCATCTTGAAGTCCAAATGCTTAACCTTGCATTAGATAACTGCATTATATCTTGACAACCAGTGCATGCCCAAGATCACATCAAATTCCTCCAGGTCTAACACCTTCAAAGCAGTAAAAGCTAGGAAATCTCCTAAAAGGATTTAAAAGGATCGGACAATTCCAGATACCTTGGTACGATATCACTTAATCACTGGAAGGAAACTTAACGCATGACGAATCACAAACTAGATTGAGAGTCAGACGATGACGCTCTACAAAATTCCTAGCCACGAATGAGTGGGTAGCACTAGAATCGAAAAGAACATATGTCCAACGATTCTTTACCTTAAATTTCTTTGAGATCACTTGGTTGGATGTCTATGATTCCTCCATTATCACCACATTTAACGTGCCTTTCCCTTTATCCAAATTCTGCGGCGGCGACAATGCTTGAAGTGGAACTCACTGCAGCGGGGGCTTAGACTGTGGGTACTTTGACTTGAAATGTCCTTTCTGTCCGCACTGGAAACAGACCTTATCCTTTCTGCAAAAATGAGCAGCATCATACCCAATATTCTTACACACGGCACAAACCAAATCTCCCTTGGGAGCGCTCTGAATTGCATGCGCTTGCTACTGCTTTTGAGCTCCCAACCTCTGAAAACACTTATCTAACGGATGACCTGACCGGCCACAGAAACTGCATACCACCTTGCTTCTTTCCATTGAAGCGGATCCAGACTCTCGAGAGTTCTTATCATCATCGGACTTCCTCTTGTCCTTCCTTTGTTGCATTCCTTTATTCTTGGCATTATCAATATCTTCAACCTTAAGTTCAGCTTCCACTGCCTCAACATAGGTCTCATATCCATAAGCACTGGCCAGCTACTAGATGTCACTATTAAGACCATATAGAAATCGCTTAACTCTGATAGCTACAGAAGCGACCAAATCCGGGGCAAACTGGCTCAACTTGCTGAATTCAATCTCATACTCACTGACCGTGAGTTGTCTTTGCTTCAGATGCAGAAAATTATTCATCAAGCGGTCTCGCTCGACCGATGACATAAACTTCTTCAATAATAGCTCTTTGAAGGATTCCCATGAGCATCCATCTGTAAGGTTCTCCTTCTCTCTCAACCACCAGCCCTTTGCAATGCCCTTAAGCTGATAAGAGGCTACCATAACTCGCTAGTCTACAGAAATCTATTAGTACGAAAACATCTCGTCGATTGGAATAATCCAATCGTCCAATGCCATGAAATCAGCTCTACCATCATAGGTAGGAGGTGCTAGTCGTTGAAAATATGAGAAAAAGTGCATCTCTAGTAACAATAGGACTGGAGGAACCAAAGGAGCGGGAGGAACGGGAACATCTTGACGCACAATAGGGTCTTGCACTCTCGATTGCTATCCAAAAATGACAGTCAACAGCGCCTGGATCTAAGACTGTATCTCCACCATCTGCCTAGATAGAGCCGCATTACTATGCCGCAATCCCTCAATCACTGCCTCACTCTGCACACAAGATGACTCGCCCTATGACTAGGGAGTCGCACTCGCTTAGGCGGCATCCTAATAATATAACGAACAACCAATCAAAACCTAGCTTAACCGCTAGAACTACACAACTTAGTTCAGATCATACATGTATAGATACTTGCTCATGTTGCTAACTTGATCTGAGATTTTCATTAATGATGTCATTCTTAACTTAGGATGATATATCATCATCCTATGATTCATGTGCATAAACCATGAATACCTGAATTAACATTCTTTTGTTTTAAATCCATGTGTGTACATATGTCATCATGTAGATCTTTAGCTTGACACATGTGCTAATGTTATGTTATGTCATGCATATTGTGATATGCAATCTAATAAAGGCCTTAATGCATGTTATGAGCATCGTACGCATGAAATATTATGCATCCCATACTACATAATATCGCATGTAATGAAAAGAAAAATCTAATGTGCATTCATGTGACGATTGTTATGCATCCCATACTACATAACAGTCACATGTTGCCTCCTATGAGGATCCATATACAAACACATATTATGCATTCCATACTAAATAATATGCCTTGTATACTTTTTATCATGCTTATGAGTGTAGTGTTCATGCTTTAGCCAAGACATACTGATGATGCATCGGTGTGTGTATGAAATGGAACACGACAATCTAAAACTAACTAGAGATAGTTGTTCGAACAATTATCAAACAACCTAACCCTCTGATACCAACTGTCACAACTGGCATTTTCTCCGCATTTAATTAATATATCAGAGTAAGAGAAAATACGTTTCGTGATGCCATGTCGTATAGGGGATAACTACAGACGCTCGGAAAAGAACTCAAACCTAACACATAAAAACAAATCCACAAGTTTATTATGAAGAAAACTATAATTTAAGTTAAATTTTAATGGTCGTATCCCTATGCGCAGTGGATCAACTAGTCTACAAGAAGAAATATGAATATATGCTGTGAAAAATACTTTGTTTATATGGTTTAATATCCTACATGAGCAAACATCCAAACAGGACAATTCATGATATGCATATATACCACTAGATTTAATATAAGTATATGAATAGCTTTTATGTTAGTTAAAATATAGTGACTTTAGTTTAAAGCAATGCTATGCATAAGGTAGTCAAATGATACTTTTAAAATAACTAACATGCAACCTAACATAAAACCATTCCCAGAGAGCAAGTAAAACCAACCAGTCCTCAAGAAAGACTAAGCAGCTAGCAGGTATCTTAACAATATAACAACTCTGATGGGTGTCAACAACCAGACACAAACTCACCAAAAGGAAAAACAAGTATGTCTGAACTATTCAACATAACAACAACATTACCTCACACTTGTGAGGAAAAGATGTCTGCAACAACAACAGAAAACTAGCAACCACCAACTCTAGCCACTTAATCGGCTACTGCTCCAAACCCGAGGTATTCCAAAGAAAAGAATGCCTCAGCAAGAATATACAATTGGCAAACGATTCAACAATAGTTAAAAATCAAAGAAAGCAAAAAATGGTTACCAACCCCAACCACAGGAATGGCTGAAAAACCTCTGCAAATAAATCAGACAATAACAAGTAAGGTAGAATTTTCAACAGTAGAGTAAGAGAAGATACACCAATTGTTGAATGAAGCCATGCTTTGACAATGAGGCAAGTAAAACCCAAGATTTTCTATGTAAAAATAGCCCTTACAACAAATTCGTCGAGACCATGCGTAAATTCGGCGTGATAACTCGACGAATCATCAAAACCACTCGATGAATCATATCCAAGTACTCATTGAACTTGACTCAACCACTCGACTAACAAGACAAAATCACTCGACGAATTTGACATGATCACTCGGTGAATTCAACTTAGCCACTCGACGGATTCAGCTTAACTTCTTGACACACTCAACTGACTTCACGACGAACTTGACGAACCTTACGTGACTACTCAACGAAACTACATGTTTACTTGATGAATTATACGTGATTACTCGACGAATTATACATGATTACTCGAAGATTTATATGTGATTACTCGACGATTTATACATGATTACTCGACAATTTATTCGTGATTACTCGAATATTTTAATTAGCCGATTCCATAATTCAAAATAAAAACCGCTAAATTTCATTTTGAAAATAATTCTTTGTCACTCAGTATTACTTACTATCCTAAACTCGGAATATAAGAAAAGAATCAACTTCATTCCAAAATGAACAAGGTTGGAGGTTTTATAAAGAGAAAATATCCACTTGCATAAAAAATCTCCCGATTACTAGGCTCTAAAGCACTCCACGCCAAGGGATGGCCGACAGAAAACCACAATAACAAATTTTTGTAAGGTTTTGGATGAAAAGAAGGGTTAGGGATACTTACTTCAATACCAAAATTCCATGATATCGGAAATACTCACCGCATACGTATAGATCTCGGTGAGAGCTTTCCAAATCTACGCTACGATGAAGAATCCGCTCACTCGGGCTCCTACGGTGGTCGTAGAAAGACTCTCGGAACAACCGTCTCCTCTCTCTCTCACGGCTCTGGTTCGGCAGAATGGGAAGAAGAAAATGGAAGCCAAAATCTAAGGGTTTGGACCAACTTTTTATAAGGAAGTTTTATGTATATATATATATATATATATATAAGTCACTTAACATAACAATTGACGTTTTGCACTAAGACCAACTCGGTTTTCGATGAAATTTGCACCGAAGATAAATACCGGTGCTACAAATCCAACGGCAAAGTCGAAATCATTGTTCGATGAGCCAATAACAAGTTATGATTTATTTTCAAAGTCTACGACAAGGAAAGTTGACAATCAAAATTAAAATTTATTACTTTAATTTTCTGAACTCAGAAAAACCTACATTCCAACAAGCTAAAAATTAAGTCGGCATGACCAAACGGACATAGAAATTCCCTAATGATGTTGCACTAATTACTTCGCATTAACGTAATGCCCTTACGTCATTATTATGCCAAAAGAAGATTAAATATATAATCAAAAATTTAGGGGCATCATATGTAGCATGCCCTACTCGATAGGAAAAAATTCAGGCAGGCGACTGTCTCGAATGAAGCATGATCCTACCACTTAAACTCTTAATGAGGAGTGTAGTAATCGAGGAAGCCCATTACTTGGAGGAATACATCATTTCCAAGTCAACCCTAACTAGGGCTCAACCAACAAAACTGCTTAACTGGGCGAGACCTATAATAAAGCGCAAAAATGAAAGCATTAGTAATATTGCTGTAAGGAAAGTGCTGTAAATGAATTGCTATTGAAAGTAAGTACATGAATTGAATATACAGGAAAGAACTGCAGTAAATAAAATGTTTAACTAAAAAGAACTGCAGTAATAAAATACTGAACTTTATTGAACTAATGTACTTAAATTACTGAACTGAAATACAAGTACAAAAAAAGAAACTATGGAATCTTAAATACTAAATAAAAGAACAAAATTAGAAAAGACCAATTCTTTAGTTTCATCACCATTGCAGGATGCAAGTTCACTTGAATATCAGTAAATAGGAGACAAGTTTAGTTCCATCTCGATTCTTAGGAGGCAAGTTTAATTTCATCTCTATTCATATGAGTCAAGTTCAATTTCATCTCCATTTTTAGGAGGCAAGTTCAGTTAAATATCCATTCATAGGAGGCCAATTCAGACAATTCTGCGATGAGTTTTTTATATTTCTCTATATTAGGGTCCGCCGAATAGTTGAGTTAAATAGTTACATTAGTTGCACCTTTTTAGGGTGTCTTATCAGACTTGCGTTCGTAGATTAGGGCATTATTATATATTCGAGCCTCTCATTATAATTACTTTGTTCGACCATCGAGACTAAAAATATACACAATTGGTTCATCACGAGAACTTTTGACATTAATTGCTTGCGTTCAAGCGAATCAAGATATTTATTTATGATTGATATAAATACTTTTGCTTTTCAACCTCATTTAATCGATAAATACGAAAAGACGTCAGAAAAATTCGAATATTGAACTCGAAGATGGATTTGCCTTAACATGATCCCCATGGTTTTCTCGAATCATTTAGAGCTGGGTTTAGACCTTAAATTAATCATTTGCTTCAAATTAACCATTGTAATAATTTTCAAAAAAAAATTTACCTAATCAAAAATTCCGATATTTTTGTCGAAGGTTGATATGATCACTGAAAGACTTTTGTAATTTTTATCAAATTTATATTAATAATATGGCTCTCCATATAATTTTTAAAATAGGAATTGGACACTTCTTAAGATCTTAAAAATATTAAAGTTCCTCAAAAATTTATCAAAATTTATTAGCGTGTTTACAATCATATGCCTGCCATCCATATATTATTTCAGAATTTTTTCCTTAATATAAAGGCCTCTGATAAATTAAAAACTACAACATCTCCTATATTAAATTCCTAAAAAATATAAGATTTCTGAATAAATTCCATTAAAAATTAAAAGGTTGTGTCTCAATATAATGCATATCATAAAAAATATGTGGACATTTTGATTATGTATATTCACCTCTGGGATTTTTTTTTTATGAAAAGAAATGATTTATTCAAAAATTTTAAAAATAGCAAATTATTATCAAAATTCCCTAAATATATACAGAGGGTGTATTTTTGTTCTGAACATCTCCTCAAATTTGAAGAATTTTCCCTCCTATTTAAAATTACGTGTTAATACAAAAACATAACATTTTACTTTATTTTAATTTAAAAATACTAAACCTTGACATAAAAATCTAAAATTTTTTCTAGATATGCTCCTCACTGATATGCACAACTTTTGTATTCAAACTTTTCTTTGTTTACCCCAAAAAAAGTGAAGAAGCCATCATTAAATTTAATTTTGAAATTTATATTTTTTTATATCTTCCTGTACGGAAACACATGAATTGCGGGATGCTGCAGCCAGTAGTCAGCCGTGGCTCTGCCCCCGGATGAATTTTTGGGCCATAGTGCTCCCTCTGGTGGTTGTTAGACTGTCTGGCACCGCCGGCCACCGCCGGAAAAGTGCCTTATAGAGCAATTCTTTAAGCAAGCTTTGTGGCGCCGCAATGGCACTCTGGCGGCTGGAGTTTGAATGTGATGCATCCAGAAAGTAGGGATGAAGGAGAGGAGGAGGATCCACCTATTGGAGGGGCCTTTCGGCAGTCTCTGGTGAAGTTTCCATGAGAGGTAGTGGATGGAGGAGCTTGGCTTCTCTTTCTCCAGCGAGGTGGATCTCCGCCAAAGGGGGTGGCTGGGGTCGGCTGGTGCTGGGGAGTGGAGTGTTCTCCATTGGGAGGATACAGTGTCCCTTATATAGGACTTGGAGGAGTCCCTTCCCTCTCACCCATGGTGTGGGATCAATCCTCTCATAACACGTATATTACTACGGAGATGAAACCCCCAAAGAACAAATAAGTTTTTAACTTATAAGTCAAACCCCCAAAGAACAAATAAGTTTTTAACTTATAAGTCTTACTCTTTTTATTGTCACACACAACTTTATAACAGAAGTGCTTTATATATATCACTTACAAGAGTTTGGAGGATAAGTGTTACAATAGTTGATAATTTATTCTAAGTTTTAACTAATACGACTTTATTTCTTCACATTTTTCATTGCAGGTGTTGGCAGTCTTCATTCATTAGGGGGAGGTGTAAGACCCCATTTTTTGGGTCTTATGCCCAGAACAGCCGCTTTGTGGTGACACCAACTCCCAAGAAGGTCGTCACCACAAATCTTCGATTCTGCTGGCAAGTACTCAACCACGTACCATAGATAAAAATAAGTATTCGTAAAACTAAACAAGTCCACAATCACAGTGCAATATATCAAGTCCACATAAAATAAAAGCTGAGCAACATAAAATAGTAAATATGAAATGGAAAGATAAGAGGGCTCCAAACCAGTACATATGATCCTCACTACATAACGCTCGCTTAAGCAAAGCTACAAATCACTCACGGAACCCGTGGCTGCTGCTACTACTACTCCTGGATTAGACTGGTTCACCACCTCCTGCATTTTTTCCTAGATGTGCTGGGTCCCCTAGTGCTGCATCCTTTCTCCCAGTTGGAGTTCCTGGTGTTATGCATATAAGGCTATTTGTTAAAACTAAGCCTTGGTCGCCCTCCACCCCCTACGACACCTAGGCACCATGTGGTGGAGGATCAAGAGCAAGGTATTGAAAGTGGAGAGTAAATAAAAGCGGGTAATCGTGACCCTAAATACTATAAGCTAAAAATAACTATCATAATATTATCAGGTAAATAAATGAAACTAAAAGTAAAGGAATAACACAATGGAAACAATAATGAGAAGTACAGGTAAAGCAGCTAACTATCATCACAGAGAAAGTAACCTCAATTTATACGGATGCCCATACAAACTTATAAATTAAGGGGTCGTTTTGCAAGACCTAACATATAAAAGATCCAATAATAATTTATACGTTAGGGGTATATAAGTTTTATGCAATATTATGTATGATGTGGAGTTCCATGCATGTTAATTAACATGTCCCACACAATGCAACACACCCACTTGACTCTATGAGAACAGGCCTTTAGTTCCCCCATTTGGAGTAAAGTAAAATCTAAGGTACCTCTCGTTGTCAAACGGAGGCAGTGGGCTGGGCCTCCCCATTCCTAGTTCGGTATTCACACTACCCAGCCTAGACCTTGTGTACTACTCGGTACACCCACAATCAGGTGCTATTGAGTCTCCTGTACTAATGCTGGCAAAACTACAATTCACTTTTTGGATGAGTGAACACATATAGTTGCTGAATCAACGTATAGACATCGGTGTGAACGACTGTCCAATAGCAAAGACCCATCACTTTAATGCACATGCACATATGCTATAAAAGAGCTCTCGATCCATTGGCTCACTCAACAAACCCATCAAATCTATCAAACACCAAGTCCACTATTCGTGAGTCTAAACCAATTATCATCCCGAAGTGACGGGGGGGGTGTGTGAATGTGTGACCACAATTTATTAGTGGTTAATCTCTTATCTGCATATTCCTACAATTTAGGGTTAACCATGGACTGCCTAGGGCATGCCTGGTGAAGGTCTCTCAAGGGCACTATGAATTGTGAGGGGTTGAAGCCCAAAGCTCCCTTTCTCAAGGCACTTACTTTTATGATTATTTATTTATTACTAATCCCCTTCCCACATTGCTCTTTAGCTAACCATAAGTTAATTACTACATTCAGGGAGAAGACGATACCTTATCGGCCCCAAGCACAACTCCGTCTCCTTGGTATTCAGACTACATAGCATCTTGGTCCTAAGGGTGACCTCAACTAGACTCCACCAAAACTAGGTGCACCCATTATATTACCTCCTATGTGACACAAACAATTCTTCCCTGAAAACCTCAATTTACTGTATGCAGACCCAATGAACTAGCATAGGTGTATGAAAGTGATAACTCCAATTTACTTCATCAAAAATCTTAGGATTATTTCTATGGGTCTATCATGACATGTTGCGCTGAAACACAGTAGGCCAATCATTAGCGTGTAATCCCCAGTCGTGTCTGCCTCCAAAGCACTAAATATTGGATCTAGTTTTGCGTCCTACATTTTCATGTCCCTAATGTAATCCCGTAGGTCACAGGTAGTGCTCATCAATGCTAAATACTCCTCATACATTTTGGGATCTGCCTTGGTGCATATCCTCAAACATTCGAACCAACTCCATAGCCATCACCTGGGGTTAAACTCCTACGGTGGTAGATCTCCTGCTAAGAGCATCTGCTACCACATTTGCCTTCCCTGGGTGGTAGTGCATCGTGTATTGATTATCAGAAAGGAACTCCACCCATCGTGTTTGGAGCCCAAATACGATCGTCTTGGGTGCACCGTAATAGCGGACAAACTGCTCAAGTATGTGGAAATCTACACCTTTTGCGTGTCCATGTACTTAAGGTTCTTATGATCGGAGAAAATTTCACAATGGACTTTATAGAGGTAATGCCACCAAATTTTCAATGCGAAGATTACAGCTCCCATCTCCAGATCATGCACCGGGTAGTTTTGTTCGTACTTCTTTAGCTGGTGGGAAGCATAAGCTATCATGTGTCCGTGCTGAATCAGGACAGCACCCATTCCCTGGTAGGATTTGTCGGTGTAGACTTGGAATCCTTCCTTCCTAAAGGGAAGGGAGAAGATGGGAGACGAGTTAAGACGACCCTTCAGCTCCTAGAAGGCAGACTCGCACTGTGGCATCCATACGAATGGTGTATCCTTCTTCGTCAGAGATGTAAGTGGGAGGGCAATCCGGGAAAATCCCTCTACGAACTTCCGGTAGTATCCGACGAGTCCTAGGAAACTTCGTATGTCAGATGTCGTCTTCAGTGGCGGCCAATATCGTACTATCTGGACCTTTGTCGGATCCACTGCTAATCTAGCTCCACTAATAATGTGACATACAAAGTCCAGTTCCTTCAAATAAAACTAGCATTTACTGAACTTTGCATATAGGCTGTGCTCCCGGAGTTTCTCCAGAGTCAATTCCAAGTGTCATAAATAATCCTTCTCCTTCCTTGAGTAGACGAAGATGTCGTTTATAAATACAATTACGTATATATTGAGGTAGGCCTCGAATAAACAGTTCATCAGACCTATGAATGCAGAGGGTGCATTCATGATCCCGAATGGCATCACTATGAACATATAGAGACCATATCAGTTACTAAATGCAATCTTCGGGATGTCCTCCTCCTGGATTCATAGGTGATAATATCCTGACCTCAAATCTAGTTTCGAGAATAATTGAGCTCGTTCTATTTGATCAAATAGCTCATCTATTCTCAGTAGAGGGTACCTGTTTCGTACTGTCAGCCTGTTCAATCCTTTATTGTTAATGCATTGTCTGAGAGTCCCATGCTTCTTCTTTACAAACAATAATGGGGCTTGCCACGGTGAGGAGCTTGGTCTGACAAACCTAGCTTCAACCAACTCCTACAGCTGACTTTGGAATTCCACTAGCTCTTTCGTGTACATTCCATATAGCTCCCTAAATACTGGCATAGCCCCTAGCACTAGCTGGATCCGAAAGTCCTTCTCACAGAGCGGTGGAGGTCCTAATATATTCCCTGGGAATACATCAGCGAAATCCCGTACCACTAGGATGTTTGCGATAGAGTTCTTTTCCTCGGTCATCTCGAATAACTCCTGGTAAAACACATCCAACTGCAGGTGGGCCTTAACAACCTGGATAGATGAAAACAGATAACGAGAGACTGGGGTAGTACCTTCGAAGGCCGCATATGTGTCATCGTATCTCAGCACGACCTTCCTTGCCAGTCAATTAATCTGTGAATGGTTCAAGGTGAGCCATGTTATTCCCAAGATAAGATCAAAGTCCGACATCTTCAAGATCGTTGTCGGAGCCTCGAATGCTAGGGCGTCGATGGTCACCTAGAGAAGGCATTTTGTAGTAGGTAGGATATCCATCCCATTAGGAAGACGCACTCTTCTAGCGAAAGTATTGTACCTAGTCCAAGTCCTTGAAAAAAATCTTGTGCGGCGTAGTTATGATATGCCCCCATGTTAAATAAGTTATGGGCAGGCTTGTAATATTCCGTTATTATGCTTGAGTTTATTAAATAATCTTAGGTGGCTAGTTGTATAGTTCTCTTCCTTTGTTCTACCAGTATAATATTATTTCTATCATTTAGGGGAAAAGAAGGAAAGGAATGAAATTGCTAGAATACCTGCTATAACCCTATCCGGGTCCCGAGGTTGAGCAAGATCCAGAGTATACATCTGATCTCTGTGTCACAACCCGTATTTTCTCCGCATTTAAGTAATATATCAAAGTAAGAGCAAATACGTGTCGTGATGCCACATCGTGTAGGGGATAATTGTAGACGCTCAGGCAACAGGGTTACGCATAAAGCTCGGCGGGCTCGGGCTTGGACCGGGCCTACCGGGCCCGGGCTTTTCCGAACCGGGCCTGACCCGGTCTTTGCACTATAACCGGGCCGGGCCGGGCCAGGCTATGCTCCCTGGGGGGGCCTACTAAGGCCCCCCAGGCCGGCCCGGGCCGGGCCTAGGCTAAGCCCGGCCCGGTAAATTTTTTTAAAAAAAATTTTAATTTTTTTTTATTCATAAAAAAAAAAATCAAAGCATAGAATTTACAAAAAAAATACAAAAACACAACATCGTAATATTGAAAAATAAAATTTTTATTAATGTAACGAAATTATACAAATTTAAAATTTTGAAAATATACAAAATTTTGAAAATATACAGAAATTTGAAAATTCTAAATTATTAAATTAATAACGCTAAAAATAATAATTGTGAATGACAAATTACAAATGACAAAAATACAAGAAGTTGTCTAGTTGTCTTGTTTAAGTTTGTAACACCCTAGAAATCTCAAAATGAGTTTTCAAACTTATTTGAGGTGCAGGCTGTTTGACACGGCCTGGGACACGGGCGTGTCCCAGGGCGTGTCGGGGGTACACGGCCTGGGACACGGGCGTGTCCCAGGGCGTGTTCAGGTTATTCGACGATCGTCGAGCCTGGGACACGGCCATGGACACGGGCGTGTCCGAATTAAATTTCGAAAATGGCCTGTTCGAGTCAGAGAAGTACACGGCCTTGAACCAAGCCGTGAACACGGGCGTGTCAGGTCGGACACGGGCGTGTCCGATACCGTGTGCCTACCCGTGTACTGATTGCAGCTCGATGAGGCAGGAATGACACGGGCGTGTCTCAGGAATGACACGGGCGTGTCAGGTTCGACACGGGCGTGTCGATGCCCGTGTTCTGGTAAATCTCAGTCGGTTCGAATACCGCGTGTGCCGCTTAAGGGTACACGGCCTGTGACACGGGCGTGTCACAGGCCGTGTCAGCCAAAAATTGGGTTTTTGGGCAAATCGTGGCCGTTCAGATTTCTCTCTTTTGATCCAAGGGCTCAGGTGGTTTCCTGGCTGGATTTAATTCGTGAAGGAAGGATGAAGAAGTCATTCTTCATTTTGCTTAAGGAAGAGAGAAAGAGAGAGGAGGAAGAAGAAGGAGGAGGAGATCAAGCCACCGACGGAGTTCCCGTGGTCCGATTCGTGATCCGAAGCCGGCGTTGTGAAGGCAAGGCTGCTGCGGTTCTTTCTCACTAGCTAGTTTTCGATGGCTCCGAAGAGATCGACAAGGGTAACGATCTCCCTCCTTGGACATGTGAAGTCCTTCTTTTCTGCATTGCATAGGGAAAACCCTTCCCCGCGACTGTGCGGTGGGTTGTGGTGTCCCTTGGGGTAGATATGTGAAGTCCCCCTTGTTAGAGGCCGGAATTGGAGTACGGCTCTAGGCATGCTGTGTGAAGCCCATCTGGACATGGTCTGGATTGGTGATGCTTGTTTGCATATCGGAGAACGCTCCGTGATTATGGCTTGTGTTGCCTTGTGCCTACCTGTTGCTTGGTGCAGCAGGAAGTACTGGATGATGTCCAGGAAATGAAGAGGGTTGGATGCAACTCTTGTGGCCGTGCGTTGCCACTTTATGAGCGGTTGAGCCGTTGGGATGCAACTCGATGAAAAGGCAGATTGCCGAACAGGAAAGGTGAAACCGACCCGCGCCTATAAATAGCCATGGATACTTCCGTATTCGAGGTGGCACGGCGACTTGAGCAACGGGGGGTGGCTGATCCGTACCTGCGTTAGGTCCGTCCGACTTGGAAGCCTGGTTATAGGTTTGGTTGGAGCGCCTAATGAGAGTCTTAGGCCCGCGCGCCGGAAAGACTAGAATGCTCAAATACCGTGTAGACGGTGGTGTTGACCCTGGTATTCCGGTACACCAAGAATGTGCCCTGAGTGCACGAACTGTCGGGCCGTGTGGCCGATAGTTGTGATGGCTTGAATGTGCCTGCACGCACATAGTTGCTATTTGATGATGACATGCTTTGCAGGGAAAGAATGCTCATGCCCCGAGAAAGGGGTAGGATTGTTATAATTGGGTCAGCTGAATGCTGACCGTTGCATTGTTTGCCACCGGTTGGGTGGATTGTTCCCGTGCAGGTGCTGGAGAGCCAAGTGGTAAGTGATGGGCTGAAGCCCTACTACTGTTGTTGCTGCTGCTGCGGCTAGCCCTTGAAGGCTAAGCGAATGTTTTGCTTATTTGCTTTTACTCATGTATGGCCGGCCTGCGCGCCGAGGTTTGTAAACCATACGTTGTGAAAAGAGGAACTGTAAGGCCTTAAGGCCAAACTCTTGTATTTGTGTACATTCCGTGGTGATATATAAAGGTGGTTTATATATTGGACATTCCTGTTTAGAGTTCAAATTTGTAACTTAAAGCTTCCGCTAGAATGCTCTGAGTTAGGATTCGTATGGTTTGGTATTATCCTGTGACCTCACCGTCTGTTTGTGGCATATAGTGTGGGGCCCTGGCCGGACCTTCTACTATACGTCATTTAACGGATGGGGTCGTTACATTTTGGTATCAGCTTTTGTCGGTCTTCCTCTTTCGAATTCGTGGTCGAATTCTTTTGTGGGGTGGCGAGCACGTGTTTGTGCGACCTGCTGTAACGCTAATGAAATCTGGAATGTCCATTAAGGAATGTACAAAATCTTGTTTGAGGAATCTGCGCGTTCCTTTTTGTGTTGTCTTGCTTGCATACGTTCGCTAATGTGTGTCTTGTCCACCTATAGGTGACGCGTAGTGGTGCTGGGCAGTCTGAGCCCCAGCGCTCTGATGAGAGAGCGACACCAGCTGAGGTGCCAACACCTCCTCCATCTGCGGAAACTGTTCGCTTAGTTGCTGAGGCGCTATTTGCCATGATTCAGCCGACCGGGCAAGCGCAGCCGACAGTAGTGCCAGTTCGTGTTGATGTAAGACCCGAGCCGGTTGAGGCTGTAGATCCACGAGCAGCTGACCGACAGTTGAAGCAATTTATGAGCTTCAGTCCGCCTACGTTTACGGGAATGGGATCCCCAACGCAGGCAGAGGATTGGTTATCGCGTGTCAAGCGGATAATGACAGCGATCAGGGCGGAGGAAACTCTCAAGGTCACCTTGGCCACCTTCATGCTTGAAGGAGAGGCGCGGTTGTGGTGGGACGAGGTTGAGGTACACCATTTGGCGGGCAGGCAATTAACGCAAGTGTTGATTGAGGAGTTCTCTCGGATATTTCTGGCAAAACATGTCCCAGCGGCACAACGCATTGCTATGGAAAATGAGTTCCAACGGTTAAAGCAAGGGGAAGATACCGTGGATATCTACTTGCATGAGTTTACCAGGTTGGGACGATATGCGGGTACAATCTTCGCGGATGACCAAAGGAAAACGAATCGGTTCTATGAAGGATTGCGGGATGAGTTGTGGTTCCTGCTTTCGAGTTCAGTGAACCAAGGGTTTCAGGCGTTGGTTGATACTGCGTGCGCGTTGGAGAAGGACATGCGGCGAGTGCAAGGGAACAAGGGCTTGGTTGTGTCAAAACCAGAGTTTCAAGCACCTCGCCCGAACAAGTCGTTTTACCAGAAGAAAGGGGGCAAGAGGTCCAAGCCATCTGGGCAAGTGACTACGACCGTTGTGTCGGGAGCGACATCAAGGCCGGATTCTCGTACATGCTATAACTGTGGCCGGGTGGGGCATATAGCTCATGACTGTCGGGTTGTTCAGCCCAAAGGGGATAAGAAGACGGGTGCGTCTTATGCTGAGAAGGGCAAAGCGGTGGTTGATTCCTCTGCGTCTCAGGCACAGCCCCGAATTTATCAGCTTGGCCAACAGGAAGCGATTAAGCAAAGTGACGTCATCACAGGTACGAGTTGATTTAGTTTACTTGCTGGTGCTATTGTTTTTGGTTATGTATAGCTTGTGCATGATGTGTGTGCTGCAGGCTTTGTCCTGATTCGGAATAATTTGGCGAGAGCCCTGTTTGATACGGGTGCTTCGCATTCTTTTCTGTCTGAGGATTTCGTATCTCGCATTGGGGTACCAAGTCATGTGACGGTGGATAGTACAAGGGTGATGTTGCTGAATGGATGTGTGATGCTTGCGGATAGGGCTTGCGATGTGGATGTGCAAATAGGAAGTCGGGATTTCGGTTTGAGTGCAGCTGTGCTACCGTTATCGGAGTTGATCTTTGGTATGGACTGGCTCTCGGAGCGCGTGCCTTTATTGATTGCAACTCCAAGGAGATTACACTGGGCCAGAATACCGGACTTGTGACGAAGTTCGCTGGTATGCGAGGAGTGGGCGGGACTCTGTTGTCTGCACTCCAAGTTGTCAATGCTGTTCGGAAGGGCGCGGAGTTATTCTTAACGCTAATTCAGGCTGTTGAGCCAAAGGCCAGTGTCGGTGAAGTACTAGTTGTGTCAGAGTTTGCCGACGTGTTTCCTAAAGATCTTCCTGGGTTACCACCCCAGCGGGAGATTGACTTCTCTATTGAGTTGGTGCCAGGTGCGAAACCTGTGGCCCGCTCTCCATATCGCGTCGCACCAAAAGAGATGGCTGAGTTGAAAGTCCAATTGCAAGAGTTGTTGGAGCAGGGATATATACGCCCAAGTATGTCACCTTGGAGCGCGCCTGTTCTCTTTGTGAAAAAGAAAGACGGTAGCTTACGGTTGTGTATTGACTACCGCGAATTGAATAAGCTGACGGAGAAAAACAAATATCCGATCCCACGGATTGATGACCTCTTTGATCAGCTGGCGGGATCAACGGTCTATTCCAAATTGGATTTGAAATCAGGATATTATCAGCTGCGGATTAGGGAAGGTGACATTCCCAAGACGGCGTTTGGAACACGCTACGGTCATTATGAGTTCACGGTAATGCCGTTTGGCCTATGGAATGCGCCTTCGGTATTTATGGACCTAATGCATCGAACGTTCCGAGAGTACTTGGATTTGTTCGTCATTGTGTTTATCGATGACATCTTAGTATACTCTTAGTCGGAAGAGGATCATGCAAACCATTTGCGGTTGGTTTTGCATACCCTGCGGAGGAATAAGCTTTATGCCAAGTTCTCAAAGTGTGAGTTCTGGCTCTCTTCAGTAGCCTTTTTAGGCCATGTGGTAAGTGGAGAAGGTATCGCGGTGGATCCGTTGAAGATAAGTGCCATTCGAGATTGGCCAGTGATGTCTTCAGTGGCCGAGGTCAGGAGCTTCCTTGGACTTGCGGGCTACTATAGATGGTTTGTGGAAAATTTCTCACGGATTGCTTTACCTCTGACCACGCTGACGAGAAAAGATCAAAAGTTCATTTGGACGCCGGAGTGCGCACGAGCTTTTGAAGACTTGAAGAGTCGTTTGACCACGGCGCCTGTGTTGACATCGCCATATGGTACAGATGGGTATAAGATCTATAGTGATGCTTCCGGGAGCGGCTTAGGCTGCGTTCTTCTGCAGTTTGGTAAAGTGATTGCTTATGGCTCGCGCCAGTTGAAAGTGCATGAGCGGAATTACCCCGTCCATGATTTGGAGTTGGCGGCGGTAATCTTTGCGCTCAAGTTGTGGCGGCACTATCTATATGGCGTTAAAGTGGATATCTATACAGATCATAAAAGCCTAAGTATTTGTTGGATCAGAAGGATCTGAATATGCGACAACGAAGATGGATGGAGTTCCTCGGGGACTACACCTTCGAGATTCACTATACTCCCGGGAAGGGAAATGTGGTCGCTGATGCTTTGAGTCGAAAGACTCCGGTACGGGCAAGCTGGTTGCAGAGACATGATCAGCGTTTAATCCAGGAATTGGAAGCATTGGAGATATCGTGTGTTGACAAGGGTTCGTCAACCGATGCATGCTTGAACTGGACGGAGGTGCAATATGACCTTACGGGCAGAGTTCGGCAAGCAACGGAGCTTGATGAAAGTCTCCAACGCTATGCAAAAGATGGGCCGGAGGACCAATTCTCTTGGGATAACGGTTTGTTACGAAGAAATGGTCGAGTGTGCGTCCCAAGTGTGGGTAAATTGAGGGAAGAGTTGATGTACGAAGCTCACTTTGCAAAGTACTCAGTTCACCCAGGGAGCACAAAGATGTACAGAGATCTGAAAAAGCTGTTCTGGTGGCCCGAACTAAAGAAAGATGTCGCACGTTATGTGGCTGAATGCAATACCTGTGCGTTAGTGAAAGCAGAATGCCAGAAGCCTGGCAGTTTCCTGAAGTCGTTACCTATTCCGGAGTGGAAGTTCGATGATATTTCGATGGATTTCGTGCACGGGTTGCCGAGATCTCAACGCGGTCATGATTCAATCTGGGTGATTGTGGACCGGTTGACAAAAGTGGCGCACTTCCTTCCAAACAGAAGAGACGATTCAGTGGAAACCTTGGCCAAGTTTTATGTGGAGCAGGTTGTTCGACTGCACGGTGTTCCTCGGAGCATCGTTAGTGACCGTGATGGGCGGTTCACATCGAATGATTGGCGGCTCGTTCATCAAATGTTGGGTACAAAATTGGCGTTTAGTACGGCCTTTCATCCCCAAACGGATGGTCAGACTGAACGAACCAACAGGACGATGGAGGACATGCTCCGCATGTGCGCCCTAGACTTTGGTAAGAGATGGGAAGATTATATATTTCTTGTCGAATTTGCCTATAATAATAGCTACCAAGCGAGTATTGGTATGGCACCATTTGAGGCGTTGTATGGTCGTAAATGCCGTACACCGTTAGCTTGGGCAGAAGCAGGCGAATCTAAGCTGAGTGGGAAAAAGGAAGTCGAAGAAGCTACCTCGCTCATACGCTCTATTCGGGAGAGGCTATTGATAGCCCAAGATCGTCAAGCAAAGTACTACAATGCCAAACATCGGAACGTGGAGTTCGCGGTGGGTGATTGGGTATATTTGAAGATCAAACCCTTCAAAGGCATGTCCAGGATTCGGCGTTTGAAAAAGCTAAGTCCGAGGTATCTTGGTCCATTTGAGGTGGTGGAGCGAGTTGGGGAAGCTGCTTATCGACTAGCACTTTCAGCAGACTTGGGTGGATTACATGATGTATTTCACATCTCAGTCCTTCGTAAGGCGGTAAAGGATCCAGCTCAAGTGGTGGAGAATGATCGGGTACCGGTCGAGTATGGGCTAACGACGAGAGTTAGACCCATTCGGATCGAGGATCGAGCCGAGAAACAGTTGCGGAACAAAGTGATCGGGATGGTCAAGGTCCGATGGGACAATTGTGGCCGTGAAGAGCAAACATGGGAGCGAGAGCAGACCATGCGAGCTGAATTTCCCGAACTGTTTGTATAAGCTGTAGACCGTGTACTTTATGTTATAACCGAGTTATCAAGTTATAGCATTGCTGGTTCTTGTTTCCTTACCGTGCAAATTTCGGGACGAAATTTTGTTAAGGGGGGGAGGATTGTAACACCCCAGAAATCTCAAAATGAGTTTTCAAACTTATTTGAGGTGCAGGCTGTTTGACACGGCCTAGGACACGGGCGTGTCCCAGGGCGTGTCGGGGGTACACGGCCTGGGACACGGGCGTGTCCCAGGGCGTATTCAGGTTAGTCGACGATCGATAGTCGACGATCGTCGAGCCTGGGACACGGCCATGGACACGGGCGTGTCCCAGGGCGTGTCCGAATTAAATTTCGAAAATGGCCTGTTCGAGTCAGAGAAGTACACGGCCTTGAACCAAGCCGTGAACACGGGCGTGTCAGGTCGGACACGGGCGTGTCCGATACCGTGTGCCTACCCGTGTACTGATTGCAGCTCGATGAGGCAGGAATGACACGGGCGTGTCTTAGGAATGACACGGGCGTGTCAGGTTCGACACGGGCGTGTCGATGCCCGTGTTCTGGTAAATCTCAGTCGGTTCGAATACCGCGTGTGCCGCTTAAGGGTACACGGCCTGTGACACGGGCGTGTCACAGGCTGTGTCAGCCAAAAATTGGGTTTTTGGGCAAATCGTGGCCGTTCAGATTTCTCTCTTTTGATCCAAGGGCTCAGGTGGTTTCCTGGATGGATTTAATTCGTGAAGGAAGGATGAAGAAGTCATTCTTCATTTTGCTTAAGGAAGAGAGAAAGAGAGAGGAGGAAGAAGAAGGAGGAGGAGATTAAGCCACCGGCGGAGTTCCCGTGGTCCGATTCGTGATCCGAAGCCGGCGTTGTGAAGGCAAGGCTGCTGCGGTTCTTTCTCACCGGCTAGTTTTCGATGGCTCCGAAGAGATCGACAAGGGTAACGATCTCCCTCCTTGGACATGTGAAGTCCTTCTTTTCTGCATTGCATAGGGAAAACCCTTCCCCGCGAGTGTGCGGTGGGTTGTGGTGTCCCTTGGGGTAGATATGTGAAGTCCCCCTTGTTAGAGGCCGGAATTGGAGTACGGCTCTAGGCATGCTGTGTGAAGCCCATCTGGACATGGTCTGGATTGGTGATGCTTGTTTGCATATCGGAGAAGGCTCCGTGATTATGGCTTGTGTTGCCTTGTGCCTACCTGTTGCTTGGTGCAGCAGGAAGTACTGGATGATGTCCAGGAAATGAAGAGGGTTGGATGCAACTCTTGTGGCTGTGCGTTGCCACTTTATGAGCGGTTGAGCCGTTGGGCTGCAACTCGATGAAAAGGCAGATTGCCGAACAGGAAAGGTGAAACCGACCCGCGCCTATAAATAGCCAAGGATACTTCCGTATTCGATGTGGCACGGCGACTTGAGTAACGGGGGGTGGCTGATCCGTACCTGCGTTAGGTCCGTACGACTTGGAAGCCTGGTTATAGTTTTTGTTGGAGCGCCTAATGAGAGTCTTAGGCCCGCGCGCCGGAAAGACTAGAATGCTCAAATACCGTGTAGACGGTGGTGTTGACCCTGGTATTCCGGTACACCAAGAATGTGCCCTGAGTGCACGAACTGTCGGGCCGTGTGGCCGATAGTTGTGATGGCTTGAATGTGCCTGCGCGCACATAGTTGTTATTTGATGATGCCATGCTTTGCAGGGAAAGAATGCTCATGCCCCGAGAAAGGGGTAGGATTGTTATAATTGGGTCAGCTGAATGCTGACCGTTGCATTGTTTGCCACCGGTTGGGTGGATTGTTCCCGTGCAGGTGCTGGAGAGCCAAGTGGTAAGTGATGGGCTGAATCCCTACTGCTGTTGCTGCTGCTGCTGCGGCTAGCCCTTGAAGGCTAAGCGAATGTTTTGCTTATTTGCTTTTACTCATGTATGGCCGGCCTGCGTGCCGAGGTTTGTAAACCATAAGTTGTGAAAAGAGGAACTGTAAGGCCTTAAGGCCAAACTCTTGTATTTGTGTACATTCCGTGGTGATATATAAAGGTGGTTTATATATTGGACATTCCTGTTTAGAGTTCAAATTTGTAACTTAAAGCTTCCGCTAGAATGCTCTGAGTTAGGATTCGTATGGTTTGGTATTATCCTGTGACCTCACCGTCTGTTTGTGGCATATAGTGTGGGGCCCCGGCCGGACCTTCTACTATACGTCATTTAACGGATGGGGTCGTTACAAAGTTGATCGCGTCCATCTCGTCTTCCATGTCCGACGAGCTATCCTCGATCGCTGAAATATGCTGCTTCCTCTTTATCGCATCCAGTTGGTCCTTGTAGAATATGCAGATCTCGAGTGATTCTTCGCTTAGTCGACTTCTCCGCTCGTTCAAAACCCTGCCACTAAGAGAAAAAGCAGACTCCGAAGCTACCGTGCTAGCTTGGATCGTTAGTAAATCTCGGGCCATATAGGCCATAATAGGATAGGTATTTACTTTTCCTTTCCACCATTTTAAAATATCGAAATTTTCTAATTCGTCCGTGGACATAAAATCACGAAATTGTGTTTTTGTGTACATCCCTAATTCATTTAAACTACTAGATGTTGTGCGCACTTTTTTCCTAGAGGCTAACTCTAACATTTTATTTTTAAAACTACTAGATGTTTTGGGTTACGACACACCTTCTCGGGGCCGCGACCCAAATAAATTATCGTAATAATTATAACATTCAGTAAAAATAGTGTTAAAATTTAAAAAACTATGATTATCTAAATCTGAATCACTTAGATCTACGCCTATATTGTTATTTATTTCTTCAATAAAATTTTCTACGCCATCTACGCCGAAAAGTGGATTCAAAGCCGCGGCGCATGAAAACATAACTGGGATTTCTCTATAATATTTTAAAATTTTTGTTTCCATTATTTTTATTAATTCGATCCATCCGGCGTGTTGTTTACAAAAATTTAATTTTTGTGAAATATTAACAATATTTTCAATAACTAGCGGGCTAGTAGGATAATATATGCCCGATAAACTATTTGCCGTAGTATAAAAAACTTCTAACAAATCCATGTAATTTTTTAAAATTGTCCAATCAGACTCGGTTAATTCATGTTGACCTAACAAAGTATAAAATTCCATTAATAGTGTTTTTTGGCGAATCGCTCGTTTTAACATTATATATGTAGAGTTCCATCTAATTGACATGTCAAATAGAGGTTTCAAAAATTTGTGACCTTGACCGGTTACGAATTTTTTAAAATCTTAACGTCGTTGTTTAGAACTATAAATAAATTGTAACATTAAACGTATTTTATTAATGTATGATTCCATATAGGACAAACTATCATGTACTACTAAATTTAAAACGTGACACACGCAACGAGTATGAAAAAAGGCACCGTTTAACATAGGTTTCAAATCATGTTTTAACCACTCAATTGAGGTTGTATTATTTGTGGCGTTATCGAAAGAATTACTCATAATTTTTCCTTTTATTTTAAATTCGCGCACACATTTTGAAATTATTTGATAAATCGCCTCACCGGTGTGCGGGACTTCGAAACTTTCAAAACAAATTATTCATTTATTTAGATCCCAGGAAACCGGATCGACCCAGTGACACATTATAGACATATATGATAATCGTAATTTTATACTACTTGTCTAAACGTCGCTCGTTAAACTCACTCGACCCTCAAATTTTTCAAAAAAAATTATTAAAGTTTGTTTTGCCTCTAAGTAATATTTAAGCGTGTCGCGTCTATTAGAAGATCGACTTACTTAGTGATATTTGGGTTGTAGCCCTTGGTGAATGTACTCGGTCTCTTCTTCATTGTCGTAGTGGTTGAATGCCAACCCGCGTCTGATGATGTTCTTCACCTGTAGCTCTCGCTGCTGATCTTGATCGTACGTCCAGATTTGTCCGGATGCAGATAATTGCGCCTAGGTCGACTCGGGAGGAGCTTGTTTGGCTGCGCAAGACTTAATGTGTCTTGCGAGTGTCGAGTTGCTGCGGGTCGAAAGTAATTTTGAGTCTGTTTGCACCTCGCCTTTCGCTCGGCGCCGACTTGTACTAAGTCGAAATATTCCCAAACTGCCGTCATATGCTTGTGCTCCACCACTTCGTGAGCGACGGATGAGGAAGACGACGCCTGCGTTGACGACATGTTCACGAGAAATAGAGATTAGAGAGAGAGAGAGGGTTGGGGGGGGGGGTGAAAAGAAGAAAGGAGGGGGGTTTATAGTTTTTCTTTTAAAAAAAATTTTAAAAAAAAATTTAAATAAAAAAAAATGCCACTCTGGCTGCAAATAGCAGCCCAAGTGGCTGCTATTACCAACGGCTTTTAGAGCTGTTGGTGCTGGCAACCAACGACTCTAAGAGCCGTTGGTTGGAACCAATGGCTCTTAGAGCCGTTGTTTCCAGCTAGTCCGGGCTTAGCCCAGGCTTTTCCAGGCCCAGGCTAAGCCCGGTGACCGGGCTTTTCCCGGCCCGGCCAGGCCCGGGCACCGGGCCGGGCATTGGCTTTATACTGGGACCCGGAAGGGCCCCATTTCTCGGCCTGGGCCCAAGCCGGGCTTGGCCCGGGACCGGGCCTACCGGGATTTTCACAGGGCCGGGCCGGGCCGGGCCGGGCTGGGCCGGTGAGCCTGGGTTTATTGGACACCTCTATCAGGCAAGAACACGAACCTAACACTTAATAAGAAATCTCGATTTTTATTATGAAGAAAACTATAGTTTAAGTTAAATTTTAATTGTCATATCCCTCAGCTCTGTGGATCTACTAGTCCACAAGTAGAGATATGAATCTACGCTGCAGAAAATACTTTGTTTATATGGTTTAACATCCTACATGTGCATACACATCCAAACAGGAGAACTCATGATACACATATCTGTATATTTAATATAAGTATAGAAATAGCTTTTACGTTAGTTAAAATATAATGACTTTAGTTTAAAGTAATGTTATGCATAAGGTAGTCAAATGATACTTTTAAAATAACTAACATGTAACCTAGCATAAAACCATTCACAGAGAGCAAGTAAAACGAGCCAGTCATCATGAAAGACCAAGCAGCTAGCAGGTATCTTAATAATATAAAAACTTTGGTGGGCGTCAATAACCTGACAAGAACCTACCAAAAGGAAAAAACAAGTATGCCTGAACTATTCAACAGAACAACAACATTACCTCACACTGGTGAGGAAAAGATGTCTGCAACAACAATAGAAAACCAGCAACCACCAACTCTAGCCACTTAATCGGCTACTGCTCCAAACCTGAGGCATTCCAAAGAAAAGAATACCTCTACAAGAATATACAATTGACAAATGATTCAACAATAGTTCAAAATCATAGAAAGTCAAAAGGGGTCACCAACCCCAACCACAGGAATGGCTGACAAACCTCTGCTAATAAATCAGACTATAACAAGTAAGGTAGAATTTTCAACAGTAGAGTAAAGAAGATGCACCAAGTGCCGAATGAAGTCATGTTTCGATAAAATATGCAAAAGTAAGCATCCAATATCATATGTCCATATAATAGAAAGAAAAGAGACTGAACAGCTCTAAATATGCGAATCAATAACACTTGCAAAAACGGTTCTGAGTTGGGTGACAGAATGTTCAACATTAACTAACACACCCAAATGTCTCGAGAAGGAACTGTGGTGGTGGAAACAAGGTCCAACACTACCCAACAACCCAAACATCTCAAAAGGCACTATGGTGGTGGCAACAGGGTCCAACACAACTTAACAGCCCAAACATCTCCAAAGGCATTGTGGTGGTGCCAACTGGGTCCAACACAACCCAACAGTCCAGGAGAAAACATCAACAACCACCAAGTATAATGATTCACGAGCCGGCTCCAGGTTGGTGGTCCTTTATCCACTGTCAACTATAGGCCATACATAAACATCCATAAATACCAATAAAATCCCAACCCAAACACAAGAATTCTCCATAGAAAACTTGGAAGGAAACTCCAAAATCATCCTAAGGACATACTCGACGAATTGGCTAAATTCGGCATGAAAATGTCAAGTCCAAAAAATTATTTGTCGGGTATACTTGACGAATCGGCAAAATTAACCTAAGTCCACGGGAATTCGTCGAGTATACTTGACGCCTCGCTGAGTTCACTCGACACCTGGACTTAACTCCACGATTTTAATTTCAGTCAATGCCTTCACTCAATGTCGCGCTGAGTCCACTCAGCGCACTCGATGCCATCCAAACCATGCTCGGCGAATTCGTCGATATTTCATGACGAATCTTACTTAGACTCAGAGACCACTCAACCCTCTCAACGCAAAAACCAAAACACTTAACGCCAAGCATGATACTCGATGAATTTGTCGTGAATACTCGATGAATTTGCCTTAGTCTTACAGGAACTCAACGCTTTTCACTCAACGAACGAAGAAACACTCAACGCCGAGACTATACTCAATGAATCGACATTGTCAAAGTCTGATACTCGACGAATCTAACTCCACTCAACGCCTAAACTATTCGACGACTTTGACTTAGTCAAATACTGATACTCGATGAATCTAAATTAATCCAAACTCATACCCGACGTACTTCACTCAGGCTGACCTCAAAATATTCGATGATTTTTACCTAATTTGATTGTTCTATTCGATGAATTGCCTTAGACTAGCTATTTTATACTCGGCGGGTTTGTCTTAGGTAACAGTCATATAACTGAGGAATTTTTCTGAGACTAACTATCAAATCTGACGAAATTGCCCTTAGACTATCAGTCATATACTACAAATTCACACTTAACTGGAAGTCCTACACTATACAGTAGGTTGATCTTGGCCGAACCCTACTCTACTCCTATTTTCTAAGGGGGGAGAAGGAAAATAATAGAGAAAAAAAGAGAAAGAAACTTGGCGAGGGGTAGAAATCGCCACTCACCTAAAATGGCAAGAATACAGTCATGCAAGCACTCCTCTAAAAGGATCTGGCCGCAAGAACACCTAGGCAACGATTCCTGAAACTTTTCGAGGAAAAAGCCAAAATCGCAAAACCTAATGTCCAAAAACTAAAGAAATGGAAAAACTCACCGCACACACATAGATCTCGGCTAGAGCAGTCCGTATCTACTCTCCGATGACAATTTTGAGCATCAGAGCTCCTACAATCGACGGGCGGAAGCCTAGAAACATCCGTCATTCTTCTCTTTCACAAAACAGCGTGATGGCTTGGGAGGAAGACAAAGAATAGGGTTTCCATCAAATTGTAAGGCTATTTATACTCATACAAGTAATATAATATTGTATTATAATTAATTACCAAATAAACGTCCATACGACCCTAAGCTCAAACCAAATCAGAATTCTATAAAAATCACACCATAGCTAAGTATCGACGCTACGAATCCAATGGAGAAGTCAAAATCGAAATCTGACAAACCAAACTCAGGTAAAAAACTCCCCGATGCCCAAAAGACCAACTATCCCAAAAAGGATCAATCGAGTTCCAAAACAAACACGGCTCGCAAGGGATATCTAAAAAACACATTAGAAATTAGCCAAGCTAATATTCTAAGTCAAAACCTCGGATACCAATGAGCAAATGTCATGCTCCAGCAATGGTAACCGTCCACTACACGTTAACATAATGCCCTGACATCAAAAATATGCCACTAAAGGAATTAATATAAACATCGAAAAATTTGGGGCATTACATTTTGTCTGGTATACGATTGCTGCCTTGGAATCCACGTCCTCGACCATGTCCCCAACCCCTAAATTATTGTGCAGGTGGGGCAGCCTGAGGTGCTGGTAGTGGTATCTTTCTTCTAGGGCAGTTAATCTTAATATGTCTAGGCTTGTGGCAGTGATAGCACACCGGCAGGGGAGGTGCCTTATCTTTTGGCCTTGATATCTCTTGCATTTGTAATGGCTGAGGGGCCAATACAATCCAATCCTTCTACTCCTGTCTATTCTTCGGGCAGGGTTGATCTCCATTTCTCTGATCCCTCTACTATTTCCACCAATAACTGTGTCATCTGTCGGTCTTTTTCCCCTACCCCGAACCATGAGCTTGTCTGCCTCCAACTTCTTTGCCATCTTTAGGCTACGGGCTAGACTACCGTCAGCAACAAAAAGTAGTGTCTGTCTCAGATCATCCCAGAGGCCCTGGTAGAACCTTTTTGCATATTTGGCATCATCCAGCTGGTATGAATCAGCGAAGCTAGCTGAGTGAGTAAACTCCCGGTAGTACTCCAAAACTGATCTGTTGTCCTTCCTCAACTATAGAAATCTGTCCTCTAACTCATCCCTTGCAGTTTGAGGCACAAAATGCTCCAAAAGTGTTATCTTGAACTCATCCCATGTGATATATGCGCCCTCAAATCCTGCGTAGGTGGTGTCTAGAAGAGACTTCCACCACCTCTTTGCATGAGATTCTAAACATGAAACTGTTAAAGATACTACCACATAATTCGGGCATCGTATCCCGACAAGCATTTCATATGTTGGGTCCATTTATCCCAATGGCCCTGATTTGAATAAGTCAAATAAGTTAATGATATACACATAGTTGTATTTGATGTGTGTGTAAGTTCATACATGCAGGTTAGTCCTTCTCACATTGATTGGATAGGTGGACACAAAGTTGTGGGCTGGAAAAGCAGGAAATTGCCTAAGTCTACAAGCGTTGAGTGAAGACAGTTCACTCAATGCCAAAGCACAAAAAAGAGCCTAATATAGCAGGGTCTGTCAAAGCCTCAACATTGGAAGAAAGAAACGTGGCTAAGTCCACAGGCGTTGAGTGATGTCAACTCACCCAATGCCAGGCTTCAAATTTTTCGAGTAAAGCTACCTCAGTCAAAGCCTCGAAGTTTCTAAAAAAGAAAAATCCGCTAAGTCTAGAAGCATTGAGTGTGGTTAACTAACTCAATGCCATACCGGTTCACTCAACGCCATACAATAGATAGTGTTGAGACAAGCTCAAACAGTCAAATCCACAGAGATTCTGCCAAAGGATTAGTTTCTAAGTCCAAATGCGTTGAGTGAAGTCAGTTCACTAACCGCCATGTTGATTATGTCAAAGCCTTGGTAGAATGATAGAAAAATCTAACTAAGTATAAAAGCATTGAGTGAAGCCAATTCACTCAATGCCAAAGGAAGGAATAGTCTAGTCATGTTGCTGCACTCAAAGCCTAATTTGACTAAGTCCAAAAGCATTGAGTGAAGCTAGTTCACTCAACGCTTAGTCAAAAGATGAAGCTGAGGTAGGAATCATTGAGTAAAGTCAACAGACTCAATGCCTCTAGTCAGAAGAAAAATTTCTAAATACAGAAGCGTTGACTGAAGCCAGTTCACTCAATGCCTCAACAGTTTGCAGAGTTCAAAAGGAGCTAAGGCAAATGGCGTTGAGTGAAGGCCAACCACTGAATTATCTCAATGCCATGGATACAAAAAGAGCTGAAGAATAATCTATGTCCAGAATCGTTGAGTGAAGTCAGTTCACTCAACGAATTAAATGCCTAGAGTGATTATGAGAATTTGGCTAAGTCTAGAATGGCTGACCTCAGCAAAAGTCAATAAAGTCAACACAGTTCAAATTCTTTGCGGGAAAGCTGCAGAATGCCTTTAATGGTGACGGCGGACAGCTGTTGTCGTTTTCTGCAAATGGAAGATGGTTACTCGTCCTTTTTAGGCTGAGCCAAAAGTACAAAGAGCCATTGATATGATGACTATAAAAGGATACGTTTGGCCTAAAGGAAAGTAGCTTTTAGGGTTTTCTGATTTCGCATAGCGGCTGAACATCATCATCTTCTTTGCTATTGTTGTCGAGCTTGAAGATCTTGTTCAGTTCAGTTAACCTGAAAGCAACAAAAAGTTAGTTGTTGCATTCTTCACTAACGACATCGGTTCAGAATCGATTTTTGATTGAGAAGAGAAGCTGAGCTTTCAGTGGTCTACAAAATCCAGGTAACTATTTGAAGAAGGAAAGCACTATCAAATCTATAGCCTTCAATAGCAGTTTCTTCCAACACAAGTAATAATTTTCTGAAGATATTTTTCATCTTATTACTGAGAAAAAGTTGGGCAGAATCACTCTCAGCCCAGGAAGATAGATAAAGGGAAATCTCTCTAGTGTCAAATAATCTCACCCCACTTCTATTTTTCTATAGGATCCACTCCTGAATTTGAGTGTGAGATTCCTGTGTGAATTTGAGTTGTAGGCCTGTGATTATAAAGGCTGAGGTAGGATCCAGTTTGGATCTGAGTGTAGGGATTAGGCCTGAGTTAAAGGATCACTTGGATCTGAGGTAGGGCTATCCTTCTAGCCTGAGTTATAGGGCATTTGAGCCTGAGGTAGGTGATTGTTGAATCATTGAGTTGCAGGGCCTTGGGCCTGAGTTTTTGGTCTTGAAGGAGACTGAGTGGTCCTGCAGGATTGAGTTATAAGCTCTTAAGGAACCAAGTATTGGGGAAGAGCCTTATTTAACACACTGTTAGAAAGGAGGAGAGGGATAGTGGATGTACCCAAAATCTGGGGAACCACTAAAAATTGCTTATGTCTTCTGTGAATGTATTGAAAGCCTAAGTAAACAAATCACAACTTACATCTAGGAGAACAAGTTCTAAAAAGAAATTAAAAAGACCTATTCACCCCCCCCTCTAGTTGTTATCTGACCTTTAAAACAAAACTTTCAAGTGGTATCAGAGCGAGGTTACTCAAAAAAGGCTTAACAGTCAGAGTAAATCTCCAAGGTTAGCAAAAAGATTGTCCTTATGGGTTCAGGACTGAACTATAATATGTTGGGTGTCATGAAGCTTCCAATCTACAGGAAGGAAGGGTTTGGCATCTGGAAGGAGAGGGTTAGGTTTTTCATGGAAGCAGCTGACCCTAGAATTTTTATTATTGTCAAGAAGGGAGCTTTCATCCCCATGAAAGTGTCAGTTCTGGATGCAAATGTCCAAACACCCAAGACCTATTCTGAAATGACAAAGGATGAAGTGATCCTTGCCATCATGGTCAAAAGGGCTCAGAATATCATTATTAGTGCTATTGATGATTCTACCCTTCAGAATCTGATCCACTACACATCTACAAATGAAAAGTGGGACACACTTGTGATCTATATGGAGGGGACAGAGGAAGTCAGAGATGATAGAAAGTCCATGCACAACCAAGAGTATGAAGCTTTCATGCAGAGCAAGAATGACAGCATAGCTCAGTGCTATGGGAGATTCTTCAGGATAGTTAATGAGATGAGGACATATGGAAGGGTATTCAGTACTTATGAGTTGAATGAAAAGTTTCTCAGGTCTCTAGCTAGAGACTAGGATACTAAGATCTGTGCCATCAAAGAGGTGGCAACGCTTGCTGACACTCAACCAGCAACACTGTTTCGGAAGCTGCTGTCCTATGAAATGCAGCTGACTTCTAGGAAGGAGGAGGAGAAAAATAGCAAGTCTCAGGCCAAGAAAAAGTTTGTGGCCTTCAAAGCTAAAGCCTCAAGGAGGAGCAGAAGAAAGACTCCTTCTCCACCAAAGAGGGATGCTGAGTTTGACTCAGATGACTCAGAGTCAAGCACATCAAACTGCTACATGTCTGATGAAGACTTTGCTGCATTCTCCAGACAATTCCAGAAGTTCATGAAGAGGAAGCATAGGAAGAGCAGACCCTCCTCATCCTCTCATCATAAGAAGAAATACTCCAAGAAGGACAGGTATGGTTCTAAACCTAGTAAACAGATTTCTACTAATGTTATCTGTTATTGCTACAGCAAACAAGGGAATGATGTAGCTGACTGCCCAGTAAAGAGAAGAGAGAATGGAGATAAGAAGCACCATCACAAGCACAAAGGCAAGAAGGAGAAATCCCTAACTGCTAAGAAAAAGAAGAGCTGGTCTAACTCTTCCTCATCAGAATCAGAAGAAGAGGAAGAAGATGAAACCTATATTGGGCTAATTACTGCTATGTTGGAAGAAGAGGAAAAGTATCATGCTGCCAGAAGTGGAATTAGTGCCCCTCTATCACAGTCAGATAGTGAATAAGAGATGGATGAAGATGAAGAAAAAGGCAGTTATTATCATGGGGAAGAATTTAGCAAGGATTAGCCTGGTCAACAGAAGGTACTCTCTCTATCCAAGTCTTCTTCTGAGTCAAGCTATGAGACCAGCCCAGATTTTGAAGCTCATTCATCAAGAGATGAAGGAGACTCTTAATCTGAGGAATATGTGAATTCTATTATTGACAAGTATGGTGTCTTGCTGAATGTGCTTCATGAAAAACAAGTTGATAGGTAAGAAGTTGGCTAAGGAGATCTCTTCTCTTTAGCTTACTGCTTCCCAGCATATAGACTCAGCTTCCCTGCTGGATCTAAAGGTGAAGGAAATGAGTAAACTAGAAATTACTTCCTTCATTCAGATAGGAACCATAGTGTACCAGTAAAACTGAATAAGGGACCAAGAAGAGCAGCTGGAGAGGGAGAAGAGGATAATGACTAGTTATTCAAAGACAAGTTCAGTGCTACCCTTGATAGACTCCTTCACCTCCCAAAGGCTACAAAGGGGTTGGGCTTCATGGGTCACACAAGAGTTGCCAATCCCAAAGGAAAGGTAAAAGTCTTTAGTTTCAAGGATAACTAAATCACCTAGAGGGTGGGGTGAATAGGTTTCTTAGTCTCTTGTGGATATCTTTAATTTTCTTTTCTTTAACTGTTATGTGAGTGAGTAGTTATCTGCTTTCAAGATAGACGCAACCTGCAATCAAAGAAACAATACAGAAAAGCACACATAAGATATATAGTGGTTCTCCAGATTATGGTTACATCCACTTTCCCTCCCACCTTTCTAACTTATAGTTAGACAAGGTACTTCTCCAATCTCGGATCTTAAGAGCTTACAACACGATCCCGCAGGACCACTCGGTCTCCTCCAAGACCTACAACTCAGGCATAAGGACCTAAACCTAAGTGATCCAAAGATCACCTACCACAGGCCAAAGGCCATACAACTCAGGTTGGGAGGATAGTCATACCTCAGATCCATAAGGGATCCAAACTCAGAGAGAATGACTCTCCTATAGCTCAGGAAAAAAGGCCCTACCTAAGATACAAAGTATCCTACAACTCAGGCACAAGTGACCTACTACTTAGAGAAAATGACTCTCCTATCTCAGGATCAAAAGCCCTATAGCTAAGTGATCAACAGATCACCTATCTAAGATCCAAGCTAGATCGTACTCTCAGATTCACACTTGAATCCTACAATTCTATTCAAAGCTTTACTCTCAGATTCTCAACATAATCCTACCTTAAGAATATCTGCCCTACAACTCAGATCCAAACTTGGATCCTACCTCAAAGAAAATTTCCTCCTACCACTCAGATTCAGAAGGATCCTACAAGGTAGAAGTGGATTGGGGAGTTGTTCTTAACACAGAGATATTTCTTTGTGCCAATCTTCCTTGACTGAGATAAAATTTACCCTACTTTGAGTCTAGGGAAATAATCCCAGAGCCTACTGCTACCTAAACTGAGAAATACTCTACCATATCCTCTTCTTCTTAGCTCCAGAGATTTTCCTGCTGGAACTGAGAAGTAACTACAGCTTTTCTTGCTGCTACCTGAGCCGAGAGAATCCCAGCCCTAACTTCTTTCTCAGCAATAAGGATGTAGATCATGCTTTGGCTTGTGCTGGAAGTAACTTGCAGATCTGCTCTCTGCACCATTCTTAATTGAACCAAAAGCTTTACCCTATCTCCTTCTTCACTACCCCCAAGATTATATCTTCAGGATTAGACTTACTTGAACTATGAAATAACTGTAACTAGGGTTTCTCTATTTGCTGCAACCAGAGCTAAGATAAACTCAACACTATTTTCTTAACTGCAGAAATCAAATGGCTCTGCCTCTTCTTCTTTCTCAAGGACCTTCTCTGAACTTTCTGGTGGAGACAAATAATATACTTATTCTGGTTGTTCTTCACATATTTCTGCTTCTACTTCTCCTTCAAAAAGTAATCTTTCTGAACTTGCTGGTGTAGGTATAAATGGCACCAGCTAGCTTGCTTTGGATCTCAGATCCTATAGCTAGGGTTAGACCTTGGCTGCTTCCTTCTTCTCAGAGATTAACTCTGAACTTGCTGATGTCAATGAAGAAGACAACAATTGACTCTTTGTGTGCTTTTAGACCCGTTGAATTGAACTTAGTTCTTCAGCCTCTACAATAATGGCAAGGAAGAAGATGAGGGCCAGCTGTCTTTTCCAAAAGCTATTTTGTCTTCCTCAATCTCCGCCATTTATTAATACCCATCAAAGACTCTTTTGACCCGTGGGCCCCACTGAAATTTACAGCTGCAACTTTGTTTTTGCATTAATTACAGTACTGAAGGCACACAACTACATTAGTCATGTACCGTAACTTTCCCACAATAAATTTGAATTTTGTTGACTTGTTGACTTTGATGACGTCACCATTTATGGACTTAGCCAAAATCAAGCATCAGTAGTGTATGCGTTGAGTTAGTAAGTATCACTCAACCTCGAAACACTTAGAAAGAATTCTGTCACTGGGCATTGAGTGAGCAACCTTCACTCAACGCCAAAATACTTAGAAATTTTTTTTTGTCATTATGCGTTGGGTGAGCAACCTTCACTTAACACCAAAATGGTTGGAAAATATTTTAGTCATTAGGCGTTGAGAGCGTTGAGTCCACTCAACTCTTTTTTCCTTAGAAAATATTCCCGCTTCTCTAGCGTTGAGAGCGTTGAGTATGTCTTCATCACTCAACGCTTTTTATCACATGGTGTTGAGAGCATTGAGTTTGTCTTCATCACTCAATGTTTTTTGCCTTGGCCAAATTTTCTGTTTACTAGGCGTTGAGTGAGCCTTCATCACTCAATGTCATATTACTTAGACTTATTTTCTCACCTGGCATTGAGTTAGTAAGCTTCACTCAACACCAAACTACTTAACAGATATTCTTCTGTTATCTAGTATTGAGTGAGTACGCTACACTCAACACATTTATGCTTAGCCAAATTTCTGTGAAATCACAGTCTTTGACTGACTAAGGTTCAATCAACGTTTTTTATCACATGGCATTGACTGAGCTTGCCTCGCTCAATGCATGTGGACTTAGTCAAAATAACTACACAGTTTTGTTATGGCTTTGACTGACTGAGCAATACTAAATGATTTATGTTCACCTTGTGTTGAGTGAATAGACTTCACTCAATGCTTGTGGACTTAGGTGATTTCCAGCCTATCCATCATCATCCAATTCATCTGGCATTGAGTGAGTAGACTTCACTCAACGCCTGTAGACTTAGATGATTTCAAGCCTATCTAGCATCTTCCCTTGCATCTGACATTGAGTGAGTAGACTTCACTCAATGCCTGTGGACTTAGACAGATTTATGTCCCTCCACATCTTTACTTTGTGACCAGCTATCATAATCTCTTAGACCACCTATCTAACCATGTTCCAAGGGTCATCCTACATGCATGAACTTAAGCATACATCAAATACAACTTTGTGTATGTAATTGATGTGATTGACTTCTTCAAATCTAGGGCATTGTGGGCAATGGACCCAACATATCCCCCTATTTGAAGAAGTCAAAACCCTTATTAAATGAGACAATGACATACACTAACTTATGCAGTAATAATATGTCAACTTGGAAAATATATAAAAAGAGAAGTTATAGTTACCAAACTTTCTTGCCTGCAGGGCACACCTGCTCCTGCTCCCCCTTAATTGCTGCTACCACTTACATCTTTCTCCTCCCACTTTTTGACTTCTATAAATAGTTAGGGAGCTTTAGATTATCTGCTCCCCCTTTTTAGTACAGATAATCCACTCTAGTAGTAGTTGAACCACTTGAATATTCCTTTGCAAGTGCTGGACTTGATCCCCCTCAACTGAAGCATCCTCTTTTATACTTCCTGGTAGAAAATTCTTATGGTGATACCACTGATACACCACATCAGTGTAGCCCCTTCACACTTGAGTGGTCCAATGATCCACTTGAGCTAGCTCCTATCATTCATCCCCTTGACCTAATGCCACTCCTCTTCTCCTACAGTAACACTATCCTTTCAGCAGCAGTTGTGATGATCTTTGATCCATGGTAGCATCTGTTGATCTTGCTCCCCCTCAATAGGAGCACCCTCTATCATTCCCTTTACTAGACCCATGAGTCCATCTTAGTCTTGATACCACTTAAAGGTCTTTATAATCTATATATCACATCCAGGAATTATCTACCTGCAAAAATAAATAAATCCTGCAAAAAAAACAAAAATTTGGAGCAACTAAAGCTGTCCCAAGTTCCACATATCCAACTGAACCTAGATGGTGTTGAACTTGACTTCATCTAGTGGCATAAAAAATATGTCAGCCACTTATCAGTGAGGACAAACTCAGGATTGAGTTCTTCTGTATGCTCCCTAACTAACTGATACTTAATCTACATATGCATAGCCCGGCTGTGAAAGACAGGATTCCTAGCAATTTAGATTACACTAGTAGAATATCAATATAAAGAAGTTCTACTTATCTGAAGTTTAAGGTCCTGATCCCATGGAGCTGATATTGCAAGACTGGTTCCTTTATTTCTGCTCCAAGTAGTCAATCTTCTTCTTAGGATGTGATAGGTTTCATCTTTTCCTATCTTATCTCCCTTACACTTTGTGGTGGAGCAGCTTCTTCTCAGATGTTATCCTTTTATCTGATTGGGCAGTCAACTCTGACATGCCCAACCTTGCTACAACAACAACATATTATGTTAGGGAAATATATTTTTTGGCTTTAGGATCATACCTGTATCCTTTTAGATATCATTATCCCAAATTTGTTGTGTTCTTTCTTGTACTTTGAAGAGGTGGAAGAATTATTCATTCACTGCTTTCACTTCTTCAGCAATAGAGTTGCCTCTGGTTCTAGCTATTTGACTATTTGAGTTGGTTGTATACCACTTGGACTATTTTATCTCTTTTGTATACCATCTCTACTTACACAACATACTCCCTCTTGATCATGGCCCATCTCCCATTTCCTTCTCTCACTTAAGACTTCAAATAGGGTGGGGAGATCTTGGCCTGATCTATTTCTTCATCCAGATGGATCATTATTCTTTGAAGCATCTATTTTTATTTCAATGACACTCTCAAGATCTTAAGAAGGGAGATTTGTTGAAATCTCCCACTCAATCTTAGCATTATCCACAGAGACATTACTGAACTTCAGCAGTAGTGCTAATCTGTTCAGTGCTGGAGGTACTCTAGGAAAAGGTCAAGCTTGTCCAGTAACCTTGACTTAACATGCTCCCCAAATAGGAGTATCGAGCTTGACAGTCTTCACCTTAGAATTTGCACAGAAACTGTCCATAAAGTCAACTGACTTGGACATACCTTGCTGCAGGTTCAAATGATATTGAACCCTGTGCATATATTTCTCTTCAAGTTTCCTCTAAAGAGTATAAAAGCTGAGGATACCACTTAAGAAACTTTTCAGCTGAGCATTATGTGCTCCTTCCTTGCTGCTCTCAGAAGTGCTACTTCAAGTGCTTTCCTTAGAAATGAGTACAACCTACTTGTCCTTCACTTTTTCTTCTTACTAGTTTGCTTGTGTGGCCGCAAAACTTTGTCCAAACATATAGTACTGCTGGCTGGATCTTGCCGGCCTTTGCCCAAGACTTGTGTAACACTTAGTTGTATCACTCTGACATCTTGACCTTTAATGGATGTATTTAGTTGGTCTTCATCAATCTCCTGTGCACTTGTCCTTCAGGATAGTGGAAACCATCCTTTTATTCTTGGGCAATAGAAGGAATATCCTGGATGGTCAATATCCATCACCAACTTCCCAACTGTAGATCTTAGGTCTTTTCCCTCACTGGAGTGTAATCCATAAGATGTCTTTCTTGTTCAATTTCAAGTTATGGAACATCCTCTATCCAAGTACCATACAGGGGTATGAGCACTTAGACTATCCTACAAAATAGAGTTTACCTTACCTTAAGACCCCAACATAAATTAGGTCCTAGGTTCCTATTAGCAAAAACATGCACATGTCTTTCTACAACAGTCCTGTCAGGAAGACTTACCCTTGCCCTTGGCACACTAGGGTTGTTCCAACAATATATAGCAAAGTGGCCCACTTTGCCATAACACCAGCACTTATGGATATTATATTTTATCTTCTGAATAGGTCTGGCAGCAAGGTTGACTGCCGACAGGATAAAAAGAAGAGCAGTTTCCTTGTTCCTATTTCTCTCAACCACAGTCTTACTGAAGGTAGGTCTAGCAGTATAAGGGCTTGGTTTTTCATGAGGTCTACCAACAATAGTATTCTTTACAGAAGTCACACTGTTGATGGCCTTAGAAATACTCAAGTCTAACTTGCTTGAAGACATGCCATTGGTCAGAGTGTGTGCTGGGAGATCTTGGGAAAAGCCACTACCTTTCTCATGTGTGTGGGGGCTGGTGCACTAAATACCAATGGTCTAGGATGCGCCATTTGAATTTCGTCATGGGAGCCTGACAAGCACTCATTCCCCTACCCTTTCTTCTCCCATTATAAGATACACTTGCATTCTTACAAGAAGAATTCCCATTCTTACAATGAACATACATGCAGCCTTGGTAATACATGTGAGAAGGGAGGATTGCCTTATAAAAGGTTGACTGAGGCACTACAGGACCTTTGCCTTTCCCTTTAGAAAGGTCAACTCGTGTGCTTCCCTTGACTACCAACTCCTTCTTACCCTTTTGAGAGGAGAAGGAATCTATTAAGGGCAACACAGTACTTGGCTTAAAAAAACTAGCCACTATCCTTTTCTCCTTAAGGAGCTCCTCTTCAAGATCCAAGATGATCTTGTCCTTTTGGCTTATGGTCTCAAGTTAGATGACTGAGATGGACCTTAGTTCGCACACTTACCCAGTATTCTGATCAAGAAAGGATACTGTCTCAGCTTGTCGGGAAGCAGCTAACTGAAGGGAGGTAATCTCCTCAGCCCGCCTCTTGACTAAATTCCCGCTTCTCCTCAAAGTCTCTAGAAGTTTACCATAATTATCAATCAATTGATTGATATCTTCCTCAGATTCAGAGTCATCTTCATCACTGGATGAAGAAGCTTCTGAATCTGGAATGGTCTCATGACCTGAACAATAAGAAGAACTAGACAGAGATTGTACCTGATATGGACCAGGCTATTCCTGGCAGGATTCTCCTTCTATTATGACAACAAGACCTTAACAGCTGCAGTCATCTTCCTCATCAACATCCACCTCTGTATCACTTTATGATTGTGATAGAGGGGCCCTGATCTCTCTCATTGCATCTGGATTATATTCTCCTTCATCTGTAATAGCAGTAAGTAGCCCAATGAAGGATTCTTCTTCTTCTTCAGACTTCGAATCACTGTCAGAAAGACTAACTTTCTCCGTCCCTTCCATATAGATAGTAAGGGAATCCCACATGTCTTTGGCTATCTTGTAGTGGACCTAGATCTGAAAGGTGGATATACAACCCCATATACGACGAGTAGTGGTTGACAGGAGCCAGATCGGTCAAAGTCCAGCAGTCCGGCTCGCCCAAGTGGTGTAGATCGTTTGAACGGCGAGTTGAGAGGGTTAGCTCGTACTCGCCCCAGGGGCTCGGTGAGTAGCGGTCGAGTGGAGCAGGTTGGATCGCACTTGCCCTAGGGGGCTCAGCGAGCAGCGAGTGAGTGGGGGAAGGCCGGGCCCACACTCGCCTAGGGGTGGGAAGAGGCGGCGAGTGCTGGCTCCATCGACCACTCGCCGCCCCCGGTGAGCGGATGTTCTAGAGGGCCACTTTCCCAGTCTTTTGTGATGTGTTTTTACAATTTTGCCCCCGTTGGCCTGCCCATAGCCTTCCAAAATAGCGGAGTTATGTTGTTGGCAGGCCAACCTGGACTGCATATAGCTATTTGGAACAGCAGAGGTCTGTTATTTATAGGTCACTTTCAGAAAACTATAAATAGACCCAAGGGGTACCTCAGAAGGCACGCTTACTTGTGCCCTTATCTTCTTGTGCATTCTAAGGTATCCTTAACTCAGCATTTGGCTAGGGAGGGGAAGCGCTCTAAGATCTTTCGGGTGTGTTGAGGGTCTTCCATGCCGAGCCCTTGGGTCTGTCCCTTCTTCTTTTTCCATAGTAGCTTTGCTCGCAAGAGAGAAGTAAGTCTGCAATTACCCCTTCCCCAATGGTGAATTCCACAGAGACCGAGTTTTCAGTTTCAACAGTTTTGGTGCGGTTAGCGTGGAGTGGTCAGCATAGAAAATCCTCAACAAGCTCGATGACAACACAGAAAATCCTCAATAAGCTCGATGACTAGAGGAGAAGAGCAAGGTTCAGACCGGGCTGACTCGCAACCCCCTCCCCAGCTCGCCCTAGTGGGGATGTTTGAGGAGTAAGATAGGAGGTGCTTTGCCTCGTTAGGTTCGCACTCGGTGCCCGTGCTGAGTGCTCGACGCCAGCTATCCTAGTCACCGCTGCCCTGGATCTAGGAGAGGATGCCGAGCTTGGAAGGAGGTTGTAGAAGAGGGGTGGGAGCGTGATCTCCCCGAGTGAGTGCTATTCCAGGCAGGGAGAGTTGGGGCCGGTTCAGCGAGATGGGAGCGCGAGACCCCCCGGTTCGTCCAGCAAGGGGAGGCAGGCCCTTCAGTGAGTTGGTTTCTTCTGTCCTAGTTCTAGAGGGGTTCATGCAGCCGGAGATGTCCTACTATACCGGGAAGGTTGACCCGGTCCAGCACATCCAATGGTTTAAAGATTTGGTTTCAATAAGGCAAATGTCGTATGCCTTTAAGTGCAGACTTTTCGCCATCACCCTCAAGGAAAAAGAGAGGGAATGGTTCCACCAGCTACCAACCAACTTAATCTACTACTTCGAGGACCCGTGTCGAGGGTTCACGTTGAGGTTCACAACTTCCAAGAAGAGGAAGAAGGAGTCGGAATCCCTATTCCACAACAAGCAAGGGGTGAACGAGTCCTTGGGGAGTTATGTGGACCGGTTCCAGGACGAGGTCACTCAGGTCCAGGAGATGCCAGAGCATACCCTGATGATGGCCTTCACCTTAGGGTTACAATAAGGTTTCTTCAGGATGGAACTGAAGAGGTTGCCGCCTCTCTCCTACGAGGAGCTGATGGAGAGGGCAACACAGGAAGTCGATGGGGAGGCGTCAAAACCTGAGTTCGCAAAGAAGTCGGCCAAGTGGGACACAGAAGAGGAAAAGGGGACAGGAGGTGGCCGAAGTCAGGAGGTGAGGAGAGCCGAACCCCAGCAGAGGGAGAAACAATAGTAGTAATAACCTAGGTTGGGGCGTCAGGAGCAGAACAACCAGCTCAGCTGGAGGAAGCCGGAGTGGCAAGAACAAGGTCAGTGGAGAGGTTTCTATGGAGGAGACAATCGCTAGGGGGTCCACGGGCAGTTCCACCCTCCAGGATCGAGGCAGTGCCAGACGCCTCCTCTCCCTGATCAGCAGCAGGCTATGATAATAGCCATGCAGAGGAGGAGGGGTCAGTAGAGGAGAAAGGGGGAAGTCAGGGTGGAGTCACTGTAAGACCCTCTCCCCTTAACAAGGAGGTAACCCGGTCTTATGCCTAGAACCGCCACCTTACGGTGACACTAACTCACTGGGTTATTCAACACCGCAAGATGCCGATCCTGCCAGCGAGTACGATCATTCAACCATTTTCGACCAATCAAGAATATAAGTAAAACAAGTTGTAATAACTAATAAGTCCACAAAGATCACAGTACATATCATATATATATGAAAATGAAAGGTACAACAATAGTCCACAATGAGTACAGAAAGAGAAAAGGGTTTATGCCCTGTACATATCCATCAAATCTCTCTCACACAAAGTAAACAAAGCGGAAGCTAATCTATCATCAGTACACTCGTCTTCACCTGACGTCGGGCTGCAGTAGTAGTAGTAGGTGGTGGTATCAGCTCCTCACGTCCTACCACCTCGTATTGTTGGTCATTCTGGTGCTCCATCTCCTCGAGATCCTAAAATTATACGGTCACAACTGACTATTAGTAATAAAGACTAAGCCATTTTGTCCTCGCCTCACCCCCCGACTCCTAGGCACCAAGAGGGAGGACAAAAGTGGAGGAAAACAAGGGGTAGAAAAAGTATAGCAGGTGATAGTGGATTTAATCTCTCAAGATTATGTAATAGCAAGTATATCTCTACTTTAGCAGTTCTATATAGTACAAGTAAGGTAAGTAAAAACAGTACTGAAAAAAGTGCGGTAAGTAAAGTAAAGAGCGGAGCGGAGTAGAGAGTAAACTATATACTACTAAACAATCATCACAGAAGTACCTTAACTTATATGAATTCCCATACAAACTTATATGTTATGGGTTCACATATATAACTTATCATATAAAAGAGCCCATACTAATTTATATGATAAGGATCTAATGTGTGTATGTCCTAAGTATGTATGTATGATATGGTATGCAGGTTATGATTCATACAAGTGCAACTCACACACGCGACTCTGTGAACACAGACCTTTCGTTCCCGCTTTTTGGAGCTAGCATCACTCTCTGGTACCACCGTTGTGGCTACAGCAGCAGCGGAACGGGCGCTTCCGCTTCCTAGGCGGGTATACACACTTCCAAGGCAAGACCCTTCGTACGCCTCTGTACATGTCCTAGGTGAACTCTAAAGTCTCTGAATACTAATGCTGACCAACTGCCAGATTTTCTTGGTCGGGTGTGCGTTTCGGGGAATATCCTCCAGACCGCAGTATAAACAACCTACTTGCCCCTCAAACCTTCACACCTCACCAGAGTCACCGTACTTCCATCGGTGTGATGATTGGCCCAGTACTGCATGAACCGCCACTAGTTTTGTCTTTATGCACATGTAAGTATCTCAACGCGAGCCTCCAGCTCGCAGGACCAAACCGTCATGATGTCAAACTCTCGAGCCTCCAGCTCGCGGAGAGAAAACTGTCCTGAAACCTCCAACCCTTCACAGGAGAGATTATCACATCATTCTCTTAATCCTTAATCCCTCCAACCCTTCACGGGTGAGAATATTACCATGTTCTCTTAGCCTATTAGACTACTTGTCTAGTGTTTGTTATACTAGCAATTTAGGGTTAATCCCAGGACTTCCAGGGTATGCCCATAAGGGGTCTCGGGGCACTAGGAACCAAGATGGGATTGAAAGCCAAAAGTTCCCTTTCGCAAGGATACTTACTTTATTAATGTCTACCCATGATCAATATAGCTCGTTGTTACTCTAGAACAACATAAATGACTTAGGATATTATTAGGAATCGGCGGGTCTCCGCCGGAGGCTCCGTTCAAGATACTGTCCTTGGGTTTTGCACTCTATCTCTCGATACTAGAAGTGACCTACAAGACACCAAAACCGGGGTTTATCTCCCAATATAGTTATCAAACTATAACCTTTATATTTATCCCCTGGGGTCCCAGTAATACCTATAACTTTTGCTAAGCGCAACCCATGACCTAATACTAACTCATATAATTGTCCTTCCAATCCTTGGCCAAATGCCCCTTATTAATTATCATGAGTTGGTATGGTGTATGGTGTTCACCATTAGGATTTCAACATTTTCTAAAAAATTAAGACCACAAAAAAAATTCTTGCCATATATATACTTAATATTGTATGGTATCTTAATAAGAAAGGTTATAACAAAGAATAAATAAGCTGATTAAAAATAATCGCCCCTTTATTCAAATTCAATATAAAATATAAGAACCAGAATTTCCCTTTTTGATCGAGT